>JAQGAU010004864.1:0-10961 GCA_034698045.1 Paramacrobiotus richtersi | reverse complement strand
GAGGAGGAGGAGAGGGGGAAGGATGCCAAGGGAACTTGTGATTTGGAGCGGATTGCGGTCGATGATTATGGGAATGTGGATGGGAATTTTGGATGTGATGATGGAGATGACGCTTCTTCCGCAGACATTGAGAAAAGTAATGTTTTTTGCGATTTTTTACCCGGACTTTTCCTACAATCTGTAACAATCAGTTCAGCTAATTATAATATATGTATCTTTTTTTGTACACTTTCACTTTCATTGCTTTTCTGAAAATTATTGTTTATTTCTTATTTTGTGAAAATTTACTATTTTTTTCTATTTTCCTGTTAAATTGTTTATTTGTTTACAAATTGCCCATGACGTCTTATCTCTCAAAGTATTAATGACATTTTTAATAATTAACTTACTAAATTATACTGGATTGATTGCCACGTTTAGAGTAATTTTACTCGAATGAGAACCGATTGAAGCTGGGCAAATGTTCTGCTGGAACAGTTCACAATTAAACTGATATTAATTTCTTCCAGTTTCTCCTCCCCCGCCAAAACTGAAAGCATCCAAAGGATACAGACCGAATATCGGTAAGTTTCGGTATTCATATTTTGTTCTGTGACAAATTTCAGATTACAAATTGTCAGATATCAGTGCTTAACTGCATTAAAACATTGTTGATTTATTTCTGTAAATTTCGATAATTAAGGTAATAATTATGCTGGAGTGATTGCCACGTTTATAGTAATTTTTTTCGAATGAAAACCGATTAAAGCTGTCCAAATAATCTGCTGGAATAATCAGAAATTAAGTTGGTCCAACTTTTTTTCCAGTCACTCCCCCACCGCCGAAACTGAAGGCATCCAAAGGATACAGACCGAATATCGGTAAGTTTCGGTATTCATATTTTGTTCTGTGACAAATTTCAGATTACAAATTACAAACAATTCAGATTACAATTTCAGATTACAGATTACACAGTCAGATATCAGTGCTTAACTGCATTAAAACATTGTTGATTTATTTCTGTAAATTTCTTTAATAAAAAAAACACTGGTCTGGATTATTCTGGGTGTTCTGGCAGTTGTCTTATTCTGGATGTTCTGGTCTGGAATATTCTGGGATTTTTCTGGTAGTTGTCTTTATTTCCTGACAATACCAGCGCTGCAAATATTTCACCAATTTACTGACATTCTTTTCGTTATCTTGTATGAACTGGAAATATTTGTTATCATTATTACCAAAAAACACCCCTGTTTCTCCTCTTTCTCCCACTAGCTTGAGCCACTGTTCTACGATTTCCATGATACCGTATAAATGAATTCTTCGTTATTTGTGGCAGTTTTCGGTTGTTGACGTTTACAGAACTGTGTTGACGCGCAAAACTTGTACAGCCGGAAAAATAATTGAAATACGCTTGTTTTGAAAACAAAAATTTCGGTTGTTGTAACACGCATTCTGATCTGTTTTATCCATGTACAGTGCTGGATGCCACCCAATCCGCCTCAATCGATGTGGTGAAATATTACCTGCGCCAGCCGGGTGTGGATAAAGAGGAATTATACCCGGACGCCGGAATCTACGTTCCCTCGCTCATCGTCCAAGCGATCCATGCCAAATACTTTCAGAAACTGACCAACAAGAAGGGACATGCGTTACGCACCCGTACTAAGGTCACGGGAGCGTGTGTCGCCTTGGATCTCCTGGATTCGCTGGGGAAATGTTCGGATCAACTGCCCTTCCAGCAGACACCGGCATTGGAGGTGTTCGATAAGGAATTCCTGCAGATAATCGCCAGTAAGCGGTAACCTGATTATGCGGTTGTAATGCGTATCGGGATTGGGCAGGTCTACATAGGCTTTTGTTTCTGTCTAACTGCAACAACTTGGTGCAAGCGGAAGGCTCGATATACTCTTCAAATGTTCAACCATTCTGTGGTCGATCTCCGACATCCTGTGCATTTTCAACATATTTTATCAAATTTTCGTACACGACTTACTTTTCAATACGTAACGGTTGGCTTTATCGTCGCTTTATACGTATGTTATTCGTTCACTCATCCGGGTTTGTTCTAACGACCGGTCATTGAGCAATGCATCTTCTACTCTTGAAAATGCACATGTATCGGAATTGTGCATGCACTCGTAGAAGGAAATCTGTACGTGTACTTATGTACATGTACTTTACATATTCATGTACTTATGTAGAAGTTTCGATAAACAATTAACGAACAACTGTAAAATGCGAATAATCCATAGATAAGTGCAGTTTGTTGTCTTGCGTAGAATTCGTGAATCTCAATCATCCTTGGGTACTGAAAGGAACGGAACCCGCCCTGTCAACGGATCAACTATTACGTGGCATCCGGAACAGAATCAAGTATCTACACCATAAGGACATGTTAAGTAAGTGTTTCTACAGCCTCGTTCACAAATGATCACGGCATACTCGCATGCGGCACATAAGAAAAGCGTAATCCGCATCGCTGTAGTGTATAATTGTGGAATTTGCTTTATAGACAAAGTACCAAAACGGAAGAAAAAGTGTGGCAACGAAGCTGAGCAGCAGCAGCCTTCAATGAAACGCTCAGCGCCTTCCCTTATACAGCCGCCCGCGGAGCATTCGTGGAACAGCGAGTTGCTGTATAATCATCCAGGTACCGTACGTACTCCATATTGACCTTCCGCGGATAAAACTAAGAATTTCTGGGGGTACTGGGCTTTTTTATGTGTTTCATTGTACCTGGCTTGTAACGTGTGAGTTTTTGTTGGTAATCTCGGTATTTTGTTCAGTAAACAGTACTACTGTACCTATAACAGTACAATGTATAACCCATTCGAATTCTCTCAAATTTGACGTTACAGTATTTTTTTTTCAAAACCATTTAAATGCAGGTATCGGTTTGCAGATTTCCGTCCATCGTACTTATTCGCTCGACCGGATTACCTCCCACTCTGGCCCGCTGGTGACAATCCGCCGGTGTACATCCAGAACGAATGGTTGGAGTATTTCTGCAGCGAGCAGTCGCACATCGATTATCCCCGCGACCAAAACTGGATCCGGGCACTGCTTTTCAAAATCATTGATCAAGGGGGCCTGCTGCACATGTGCCATCTCCACCGGCGGCAGGAACAGGAGGGACGTCTGGTATCCATCTATACGCTGTTCAGTACGGGATTCTTCAATATTCTTGACGGTACGATCCTGACAACTGATTCACAGATACTGTCTGTAAAAATACTTGGTTGTATGGTTTTTGATTACCTATCTAGTAGGGCTGACATCCTGTATTATCATACGATTATGCGCCTTGGCAGTTCGTTCGTTGTCGATGCTTGAGATGTTTACATTTGTCTATTGTCGATCAATACAATTCTATCGATATCTTCGTATTACGCAGCATCGTTATAATCATTTTAGCATGTCTGTTTTCTAGAATTCATTCGCTCTTCCGGCCGGTTATCGTACGACATGGAATCCCTGAGGCGAACTGCCCATGACTGGTTCAAAGACTACCGTAGGACCATCACGCAGAAGGGTCTCCTGGACAAGGATCCCGCATCGCTCCAGCTTAAGCAGTGGAGAACAGCGAGGCGGAAGGGTTTCGGCAAGAGCACGATGCAGTAGACTGTTTCTGTACCTTGTGGAAGTTTGCTGTGATATGAGTTGATTATTTCTCGTTATTCTGGTTGTGTGAACATTTCATAATACACCTCGGGAATCCTTTCGTTATGCATTAATGTACACTTGGCTGTATTCTGTATGTGGTTGCTCCTTCTGCCGTGCAGGCCCGTGCTACTGAAGATACAGCTGTATTAAGTGCTAACCGCTGTTGAGGCAATAAATATATATGTATCACACCCATATAACACACGAACAGTCTAATAATGATTACTCCTGAAAATATTAACCGTCGTATTGCTCGTTTCTGCGCACATGTAACGGTTCACTGTAACGAAACCACTGGTTAGCAAAATAAATTACTCACTTGCAAAATGTAAGTACACCTACAAGAAGTCCATGTTACCCCCAAATATTTCATATCTTTCAATCGCAAGAGTATAGCAGAATGATGAATGCAGAGCTCATGCATTCAGCCAGTTCGCGGGCAACCAACTGGAGATCCTGAACCGAAAGTTAAAGCACGCTTTCCTGTAACTGTACCTGCGGCGTAATGTGAACAAGAGTCCAGAAGCAGAAACGGTTTTAACAAATTTCGGAGGTCTTAGATCACAATCAACATCACAGCTGTCATCGAACCATTTAACTTTTATGATCTGTTTAAGGTTTGTTTTCATTTACACGTACGACACCACTGGTACTGGGTTAGTACTGCATTGCTGCCCCATTCTTTTATATCTGCTGCCCAGTGGAAACTTCGTACGTACTTTGTAGTCCAGTACGCCGGATATTAACAACACGAGCGAGATGTGAGTCGATGATGTGACTCATCTGTTAAATGTCTGCCTGTTAAAGCGTAACAAAAATACACGCATGTCACTGAGCGCACTCAGCGCAGTTGATCACTGTCAGTTCGGTCCGAGGCGCGCTTGTAGTTCTCATTTTTTCAGTTTTTTTTGTGACGATTCTCGATTGTGTTTGTGAATTGTGCGGGATATTCTTGGCTGCCTACTTGTGATAAACCATAGCGGAACTGCGCTGCAATTCTCGCCATCTTTCAGTTTCTGTGCACTGTGGACTTGCCAGAACCAGCGACACCACATTTCCCTGGCGCGGATCTGCTCGGATTCTGCTGCATTCCTGTGGCACTTGATTTGTCCATTTCCGATATATCTGTAAGATACCAAGAATTTCTTCTTAACGCAGAGTCGCAGACTGATCCTTCGTAAGCAGAATTTAGGGATTTTATGAGACTGTCGTGCTGTTTTCACGCAAAGTACGGACTCGTTGCGTGCGATCGTCTTCCAGTGATTTGTTTTTAATCTGCTGAGATTATTTCTTTGATTTTATTGGGTATATTACTATGTTTACTATGTTTATATATTATTACTATGTCTGGGTTTTGTTGATTTCCTTTGAAAATTATTACTAGCCTTCTCTTGCCCACGTTTGTCTCGTAAATCTTATCATATCGATTCGTCCAAGACCTCGATTCTCTCGATGATTCTGAATGATTCCTGACGTCAGTTTTGCTTGTTTTGCAGATCGCACGTGACGAAAATGTTCCGAAATGTGTTCGAAGACAATGGCTACCGCCGCCAGGTCCACAGCTGGAATGCCGCTGATGTGATGCGGACCGACGGCGTACTCCAGCATGGGACCGTTATCGGCGTTGGTCCAGACGGTCTGATTATCGATTTCGGTTGTAACGGTCAGCGACGCCAGTTGGTGCCGTACGGCCAAGCGTTCAGCTACCGAGGAGAGGGCTCCGAGGAGCTGCAGGCGCGACGTCCCATGGAGGTTCTCCTGCGTGACGGACCGGGTCTTCCCTGGATCTGGCGTCTGGCCACCATCCTCACCACCGACGTCCCGGAGAAGTCGACAGATTTGACGGTTGTGGAGGTGAATGTCGGGGGTTGTCGTCGCCGTCAACTGGTGGCCGGGACGCAGATTCGTTGGCCGGCATCCTTTGACGTGCTGCTGTCCCGTGTTATCCGGAAGGGAGACTTTGTTGTGCGATCGATGTGCCCGCTGCCGCCTGGTGTGGACGGATTCTTGCCGGAAGATTCACCAATGTGGAAAATCTTCCGCCACAAGATGTCGAATGACTGGGTGTATTTGTCGCCCATATCTGCTAGTGCTAACGGCCAAGAGCTGCTGCTCTTGCACCGCTCTGATTCTGTTCGGGCTGATTCCGCACTGGTGAGTTGTTCTTTTGATTGACTGCCGCTGTTTGGCATTACAGCCCTTTTGCAACGTACTGGCGAATACCAAGTCCATAACTATGTGCTCCGTCACTAGCTATATAGTCACTCTTACCGTGCTCGTTATTAATATGTACAAAGATCTGAACGTGCTTGACAAGTAGTTTATTTGCCATTTTCTACTTATAGGAAGAACTGATTCAGCGTGTGCGAGGGGAAATCGAGCAGTCCATGGAGAACGGGGCGGTGCTGGTGGAAAAGGGTTGGGAATGTGGCTTGGGACTGGCGTATGGTTCGATTGAGGAGGATGGCAGTGAAACAGGCGGGGCTCTGCTGTTGCACACTGTGCATCCGCACATCCTTCAGGAAATATTTACGTATGTCGACACGATTAATCGGGCCCTGATACGACGGGTCTGCGGCATCTTTAACCAGCTGATCTCCGACACACCGGCGGTGGAAATCCACCTGACCCATCGCGCGTGTTATCTGGAAGGTTGCTGCCGTTGCAGTCGTCTGCTGGATTATTATCCATTCGCCGCTACACTCCTGGCGTGTCTGACTACCCGCACCCGTCTCATTACGCTGGCAAACGGCAGTGTCGGCGTCCTAGCGGGTGTGCTCAAGATGCTCGGAATGTGTCACGGATTGGGTCTTTGTGCAGCAGGGCGGCAGGTGTTGGTAGTGGCATTCCAGAGCGATATCGGCCCAGATGACTTCAGCTTTTGCTGTGAAGTGCATGGTTTGGCGCACTATGTCGCTGCTGGTTGTTGTCAGAAACTCCATTTGGAACGCTGCACGAACGACGATTCGTTACTCAAGTCATATGCTGGCGGCGGCCTTCGTGGGCTTCGTTTTTCGGGTGGAGTCGGAAGGAGCTCCGTGCAAGAGGATCTGTACCGGATGTTGGAGAGTCAGCTGCCGATCGTCGATGTCCAGCGGGTAAAAGAATGGGTTGCCCAGGCAGTACAACTCCAGTCGCCGGATTGCGATTTGATTGTAACGGTAATCCTTTCGGTAGCTGTTTTATGAACGTACGCCGTAGGAATATATAGCACTTTCTTTTCTGCAGCACCTGAACGCTTCCAGTCGTTGCACCTTTTCGGATCTCCCGCCAGTGTGGAATGAGGGTCATCAGTGGACGCGGGAGAATCTGGCCAGCGTCAGTATTGAGAAACTGTCGCGCGTGGTCCAGTACGCCCTCAGCCGTTATGTTCCGTAGCCGAATGTTTTCCGTCCAATCACAGCCAATTCACCGACCCCTTGTGATGCCGTTTCACTTGACTTGCGGAAGCCGTCCTGTACAGTTGTGTTGCTCAGTAGCCGGTTTTGGAATTTTTTCCCGTGTTTTGCTGTATTTTCTGAGGACGTCCGCTAATTGTGTGGCTTGTGGGGCGTGCCTACCTTTTTGAATAAGAGTTTTTTTAGACAAAGTTTTCTATAGTTTTTCTTCTTTTTTGACGGTGCGTTTCGAACGATATTCGTAAAGATTTGGATCGATTAAACAGTGCAGTTTGGCTTTTTGATCGATCGATTCGTTCATTTCTATACCGTATAACAACATTTTTTTTAATGTTCACATGCCAATGAAATGTTTATTGACGATAGCCGAAATATGATTACTTACTCCAGAAAAAAAATGTTTCAATAGTTTTTCTATCGTCACGGCTTACTCTGTGCCGGGATAAGTACTATCTTTGATGTACGTACAAGTACCAGTGAATTAAGTGGGACCGGGTCGTTGACCTCACTGAGAGACTGACGGCGGGTTTCACTTGATATATCTCTACTGAAGCGGGAATCCGGCTGTTGCTCGTCTATAGTTGTGGATCGACATGGGCATGGCATTTTCTCATTAAAGTCCCAAAATAAAACGACCTGCTCTGCGCAACAAATAAACGGGGAGAATTACTGTTAACGACGCACTTGAATAATTATTGCTTCATTCAGCAATGCGGTTATATGTAGTATTCCTGGATCCGGGCGCTGCTCTTCAAGATCGTGGATCAAGAGGCTTGCTGCACATGTGTCATCTCCACCGGCGACAGGAACAGGAGGGACGCCTGGTGTCCATCTATACCCTCTTCAGCACGGGATCTTTCACGATTCTAGACGGTATATGACATTGATCACTGCTGTACAGATACTATCTGTACATGTAGTCTTTGTTGTATGGTTTTGATCATCTGACAGGAGCCTAGGACCAATACGTTATCATACAGTTGTGCATCTTGGCAGCGCATTCATTGTCGATGCTCGAGGGGTTTGCAGTTACATTAGTCCAATGTCGAACAGTACATGTTGCGATACGTTTGTATCACACAGCCTGCTGTAAAACATTACAGGCAGTCTCGTTGTAATCATTTTGGCATGTCTGCTTTAGAATTCATTCGCTCTTCCGGCCGGTTTTCGTACGACATGGAATCCCTGAGGCGAACTGTCCATGACTGGTTCAAAGACTACCGCAGCTAGGACCATCATGCAGAAGGGTCACCTGGACAAGGATCCCGCATCGCTCCAGCTCAAACAGTGGAGAACAGCGAGACGGAAGGGTTTCGACAAGAGTACGATGCAGTAGACTTTTTCTGCACCTTGTGGAAGTTCGCGCAACAGCTGTGATATGAGTTGATTGTTGGTCAACCTATTTCTCGTTATTCGGATTGTGTGAACGTTTTCATGATACACCTCGGGAATCGTTTCGTTATGCATTTTATGTACACTTGGCTGTATTTTGTTTGTGGTTGCTCCTTCTGCCGCATTCGCATCAAGACGTACGTACACAGCGGTGCTATTTCCGCAGACACAGCAGTTGCGGCATTAAATATGTATGTATTACACGCATATAACCACGAACACTGATGATTACTCCTCAAAATTTAAACCGTCGCAAGTTCTTTTCTGCGTACGTACTAACTGTTCACCGTAACGGAACCCCTGTCTAGCACAAGACACAAATCACCTGCAAAATATGTACTTCTAACAAGTGAAGAAGTGCATCTGGACTGACCCAGTACTAGTGGTGTCGTACGTGTAAATAAAAACAAATCTTAAACAGATCATACAAACTGAATGGTTCGATGACATATCTGTGATGTTGATTGTGATCTGCAACGTCCGAAATTTATTGACAACCTTTTCTGCTTCTGGACTCTTGTTCACATTTAACCGCAGGTACAGTTACACAAAAGCGTGCTTTTACTTCCGGTTCAGGGTCTCCAGTTGGCCGCCCGCGAACGGGCTGAATGCATCATCTACCATATCCTTGCATGCGATTGAAAGCTGATATGAAATATTTAGGCCTAACCTGGTGTTATTTGCGGCTTTCGTTTTGCTGAACTTCTCGTACATTGCATCGTGCCGTATTTAAACCGCGCTGCCTCATTCATGCTGCTGCCCAGTGGAAACGTACGTACTTTGATACGTCTGTATAATCCAAGCGAGATGTGACTCATCTGTTAAACTGTCTGCCTAATAAAAGTAACAAAAATACGCATGTCACTGATTGTGAACGCAGTCGATCACAGATTGTGAACGCAGTCGATCACTGTCAGCGAAACGCGCTCATTTTTTCAGTTTTTTTTGTGACGATTCTCGATTGGGTTTGTGGGGATATTCTCGGCTGCTTACTTGTGCTAAAGCATAGCGGAACTGCACTGCAGTTCTCGCCATCTTCCAGTTGCTGTGCACTGCCTTTTAGATTTGCCAGAACCTCAGCGACATCTGCCTGGCGCGGATCTGCTCGGATCCTGCTGCGTTCCTGTGGCACTTGATTTGTCCATTTCCGATATCTGTAAGAATTTCTAATTTTCTTTGTAAGCTGAATTTAAGGATTTTATGAGACAGTCGTGCTGTTTTCAAGCAAAGCAGACTCGTTGCGTGCGATGTCACTGCGATCGTCTTCCAGTGATTTGTTTCTCATCTCCTGCGATTATTTCTTTGATTTTATTGGGTACAGTAGTCTGGGTTTTGCTGATTTCCTTGTTAAAATCATTACGCGCCTTCTGTTGACCAGATTTGTCTCGTAAATCTCATGGTATCGATTCGTCAAAGACCTCGATTCTCTCGACGATTGTGAATGATTCCTGACGTCAGTTGATGATTGTTTTGCAGATCGCACGTAACGAAGATGTTCCGAAATGTGTTCGAAGACAATGGCTACCGCCGCCAGGTCCACAGCTGGAATGCCGCTGATGTGATGCGGACCGACGGCGTACTCCAGCATGGGACCGTTATCGGCGTTGATCCAGACGGTCTAATTATCGATTTCGGTTGTAACGGTCAGCGGAGCCAGTTGGTGTCATATGGGCAGGCGTTCCGCTACCGAGGCGAGGGTTCCGATGAGGTGCAGCCGGGGCGCCCCATGGAGGTCCTCCTGCGCGACGGGCCGGGATTCCCCTGGATCTGGCGTTTGGCCACGCTCCTGACCGCCAACATCCCGGGGAAGTCGACAGACTTGACGGTAGTGGACGTGAATGTGGGTGGCTGTCATCGCCGTCAGCTGGTGGCCGTAACGCAGATGCGCTGGCCGGCATCCCTGGACGAGCTGCAGTCGCGTGCTATCCGCAGGGGGGACTTTGTGGTGCGATCAGTGTACCCGCTGCCTACTGGTGTCGCTGAACTCTTGCCCGTAAATTCACCGTTATGGAAAGTGTTTTATCACAAGATGTCGGACTTTGGTCACTTTACTCCGTGCATTTCGCCCGTATCTGTGAGCAGTCAAGAGCTGCTGCTGTTGCAGCGCTCTGGTGACTATCCTGACAGTCAGCAACTGGTGGGTTGTTATTTAGATGCGGCTTGTTGACATACTGAAATAAAGTAGATAATATCATAACAGTATGTCCCATCACCAACCATTCTTACCGTACTCATTATTACGAACAAATACCCATCATGAGTTCCACAGAGTTTTGTACTTATTTGCCCGAATTTAACGTTTGCACGTTTTTCCTCACAGGAGGTTATAATTCAGCGTGTGCGAGGGGAAATTGGTCAGTCCATACAGAAGGGGGCGGTGCTGGTGGAGAAGGGTTGGGAGTGTGGCTTGGGGCTGGCTTATGGTTCGGTCGAGGAGGATGCCAGTCAAACAGGCCGGGCACTGCTACTGCATACTGTGCATCCGCACATCCTTCAGGAAATATTCACCTATGTCGACACGATCGAACG
>JAQGAU010004863.1:0-10961 GCA_034698045.1 Paramacrobiotus richtersi | reverse complement strand
GGGCACGAGTTCACGCATGGATTCGACAGCATCGGCGCCAATTACGACAGTATGGGCGTGCGACGCGTGTGGTGGAGCAACAAGACATCGGATGCGTTCAACAGCCGCGCCAATGCCTTGATCGCGCAGTACAACCAGTACGCAGTATCAGGCGACAAAGTCAACGGCGCACAGACGGTAGGAGAGAACATCGCCGATAACGGCGGGCTCCGAGCATCTCTCAAGGTGAGCATGGAGGACTTGCTTTTCCTTCTCTTGCCAGACTTCTTGTGGAATAATAATCGGGTGATTGGGCAAAATCACTCCAGAGCTGCGCCTTTTGAAGTATTCTTGCGATAGGGGTACACTCGGTACTTGCAACGCTTGACCAAGCCGGAACCTGTGCTACCGGGGATGGAGAAGTTTACTCCGCTGCAGCTGTTCTTCCTATCCGCCGCACAGGTACAGACATATGCGACTGCATCATAAACAACAAAATAATGATCGTAAATGAAACTGCGCAAGGCATTCATACCAATATCTGACGCGCGAGACCCGGAAAAGGGTATACATTTTTATAGACCATGATTTCGCTTACGTCCTCACTCCTCAGTAAAGTCTTACTAATTTACTAACTAGTAACTAGTAACTCTTACTAACTAGTAAAAGATTTCCTACTGCTCTGCAGACGCGCCAGGTGAGCTTTAAACAACACAAGGTTCACGAAACAATCTTTGTGTGTGCCGAAGATTGTTAGAAGTGAGTCTTCAACCTCGCACCTTTCTACACTTGCCTGAATACTCTCTTTAAAGATCATGATTGTTCTGATCCTTGAAAGCTACGTGCTCCTTTAGGAAAGGCTGTTAACCGACGAGTTTAAGAGTCTCTGTTCGGTGAACGACAGTCTTTTCGCAGCAGCGACATCAGAAGTCGCTGTTGAAGAGATTCGCTGTTATTACTGGCGAATCAAACATAGGCCAGAGAAGGTCATTAAGGAGTAGTTGCCTTTTTTCCGGGTCTCGTCCGCATACAGTTCAGCGGGCATCGTTATGTTTAACAGATGAAGCCCTATAGTTTGTTTACGACATGGTTGATTCAGCATCAGATTGTTCTGAAAGCACTGCATCGACGTCTTTGTTGACATGATGATTAACAGGCCCAGTGTGAAAAGCTGAGTCCGTCCACGGAACACCGCAGACTCCTGACGAACGTGCACGCGCCGGGCAAATGGCGCGTTAACGGGCCCGCCTCCAACATGCCGGAGTTCGCCCAAAGTTTCAACTGCTCCGAAGGCAGCAAGATGAATCCCAAAGTAAAGAATCGTGTCTGGTGAAGCTCTCTTGATGCGTTGTTACGTCTCGGTAGTAAACGGCCATCTGCACAACGGCTGCGCATTTCTTTTCCTAAGTACAGTACGAGAAGATCCTTTGCATGCTTCCAGACATTCGTCTGAAAGCGACTAATCGAACAAAAACAACCCAGGACCCCGTTTACGCGATCGGAGCAGGATAACCTAGAGCTCGTTTTCGCTAAGCTAAGGCGAAAAAAACACCGAGTGGATACGGTTGTGAATAGTACCGGCGGTTGGTTCGTGTGGTCTACGTGAAGTAGTATGTAATGAGGTGTTTATTCATGCTGCTCGCACTGGAGCCAACACACCACTAACTGAGTACTACTAAGTTGGATAGTTTTATTCGGCAACGGCCATCAAAATTTAGAAACGCCACTACTACTAAGTTAGGGATATAGCATTAGAAAGAGCAGAATATTTGTCGCGTTCATTGGGTCCTTATATAGTTAACGTTGCGTAATATGAGTGCCACTATTTTTATTTCACAAGCTGTAAATTGCATGATAATTGATAAGCGATTATCGAACAACAATGTACTATTTTTCAGGCCTACACTCTTGGTCGGAATGGGGATTAGGAATTATGAACAGCTTTGCAGCTTCTCCTCAATGTACATACGTAGTTACGTACCGCAGTGTATTATTGATCGGATCAGAACTCGATTCTTTTACACAAGTTATAAGAAATGTTAGAAAACGCTGCATTTTCTTCCATGCAAAAAAGCAGGAACTGCCATAATATGAATGCACATGTGCATCGCTGCTCACCTGCCAGGTACTATTACAGGCACTGTTAGTAACAGTGAAGTAGCGGTACTATCCTTGATTTTGTTTACACTATTGTTTAGTGATTATACATACACTATCATTGATTCTTTTTGTGGAAGGTATTCGCGCGTACAGAAAGTTTTATTTCCTGTTCTTATTCATGTCTCTACAGAGCGTTCCTTTTCCTAGGATTTATGTTGCTATTCCTATACATATTCTTATTACCATTCCTAGAAATCTCATCCTTTTCTAAAAGCTGTTCATAATTCCTAATTCCCATTCCAACAAAGAGATAGGCCAGTCTCCTGATCGGCAATCCACACATGCAAACCTTCTGGTCCATGTTTAATACGGTGACATCAAGACGGAATAAAATCAAATCAGTTTTCAAAATGTGCAGAGCGACTGCTGGCTCAAAGTTAGTCGCATTGCGCCGTTCTTGTTACAAGTTCCGCATTACAAATGATCGGATCATTCGGATGCACGAGAAACAGTGTAACTAACATCGCACGTTGTGTAACCAATGGACACATTTCACAACCGGCCGACTGCGAAGAAAAATACAGCGATATGTGTATATTGTCACAGAATACAGTACATACACTTGTCAGACATAGAATCTCTTGGTAGCCTGCGAGCCAACACTATCATCCCGCCCCCCGGACCCCTTCTTCGGACCGCTCTCCCTTCTATACCGCTCCTCCATCTCCCGCGACGTCACAATCCGCAACACCACCTTCAACCGAATCCTGGCCTCCGGTCCCGAGTGCATCAGCATCAGAAAGTTATCCACCACCAAATCCGTTGTCTCCACCACCGACAACAACGGGATGGTCACCAACCCCAGTCGCTGGCGGTCCTCGCAGTTAATAATGGTCACCGTGAACTTTTGCATCAGCGGGTTGCTGACATAGAACATGTGCTGCTGCTCCCACACTGGGTCGCATGTCCGGGTGCAGGTGCGGGATTTCCAGGTCTGAGCGTCTAAGGTCAAGATGGCTTTGGGGTTGGGTGGGACATCCTTCCCGGGGGAACGGGGGAGGTTCTCGCAGGAGTCCAGCACGGCGATGAGGATAGCGGATGAGAGCGGAGACTCAGCGTGCGGCGACAGGTACCGGCATTCGTGGAGGGCGGTGCTGAGGTCGTCCTTGTTAGCCGAGAGATTCAGCCAGTGTAACCTGTAACGTGATACATATGTTCAAGACTTGGCATCACTTGCAATTGTTACCTGCGAACAAAATGACCGGCCATGAAATGTCGAATCTGTCCGTTATTAGTACAGCATGAAACTTTGCCCAAGCAGTATAATTTTCAAACTCGCACTACCAAGCGGGAAAAAAGGCAATTTTACTTTTTACCACCTTTCAGAACAACTTTTTGCCGATCTCAATCCTGTCTGTACGTTGTCCATCAATCATATGTGCGTCTTTACCGGCCGAGTGCAGTCAGGATCGAAACAGACACTGCATGAGCGTATACGAGTAATAGCGCCCTAACTACTGCTCGTTTGCGTATTCAAATTCGTATCTCTATTCAACCAGCACCTTTCATACATAATTTTATAAATGAAGCAGCCGGAAGTAGTTTCCCTAGTTGCCGCCTTTATTCCGTGACCTTTCACTCAAGAATTCATTGACATAATGCCTATATAATATTATAGCAAACCGAAGGTGGAGTTGTGTCCTCGTCCCGCTCTCCAGATCATACCACTGATCAGTCGTCTCCTTCTCCAACACCGGCGCCGATCCCAGTCGCACCGATCCCAACAACAATTCATTCTCCTCGTTAACAATCTCGCAATTCAATATCTGCCCTTCCGGCTCCGTCACCACAAAATCAAACATCTGATCCCAGATGGGACTGACGCTCTTCCGCACCGGTTTGCTCTTCTCCTCGCGGGCGCCCAGCTGCAGCTTGACATAGGGACTGCAGTCATGAGGGGCGATGGGCCCGGTGTCGGGCGCCAGAATGTCGCGGGCGGCAATCAGATGAACCCGCAGTACACCTGAACCAATCAACCATTTAAACATAAAGAAAATCTGCGAACGATATGATAATAGTATCACCTTTGGGCATGACGAACATGACATCGTTGTAGACGTGACTCCGGGCCCACAGGAAGGTTTGCCGGTTGGGCAGGACCACCATGGATTTGAGCTGTTCGTGCACGAGGCGGTGTACCGTGCCCTTCATCCCCGGGAAGATGAGGACGTTGGTCATGTCGAAGTCGACAGTGGGTGGGTTCAGGAAGAAAAACTCGATGCCGCCTGCACAGAAAGATGATTGTTACCAAAGGTCACGGATGTTGACACTTTTACATGCGTATTTTACTGTTTATGCCACATTCGGGGTAATTGTATGAAGAAACGAAACGTTTCTCTAATAAAAGCAATTATATGAAAATTACAAAAAGTATTGTGTTCATTTTATTCTGTACTAAATTCAAGAAATATTTATGATAAATTGTCATAATAATTTTGTTTAATTGGATGCACTTTGCCATAAGAAATTTAGGAAAGTTAGAGGACTCTTTCATACAAATCTACCGCAACACTAGCTACTTATTTACAATTTAGCTATATTTTAATATATTTTGCAGTGAAATTTTTTGTAATATTTCTTGTAAGAAATTATGATAATACTTTAAACAGCACATAATTAACATGACACAGTGTTGCGATGTATACTGTATATTTATTATAAAATCTGTTTAAATAAATACATTGTAAGATTTATTGTAAGATCAGTATTAATAAGTCTCTTTTACTGTACAATTGTCACTGAAAAAACTAATATTCTCTTTGATTGTAAAATTAATGTGACCATGAGTGACTTTACGTACTGCTGTCTGTTGACATTGATCATATTCCGCAAGATGACATACGTGCAACAAGCAGTGTCCTGCACCTATTAAGGGCACTTGTCCGAGAATAGGCTTGAGGATGACGCGCAGGATACCGCGCAGTTGGACGTTCTTGATGCCGGCGCGGATCCCGGCCACACTGCAGGCGAACTCGGCGTTGCCGTTGTAGTACATCTCCACGTCCAGCATGATCTCCTTACGGTCCAGGTTGTCCTTGTACATTTTGATGCCCACCAGTCGCAGCGGAATCGTGCCCATGGTTAGCGCTTCGAACTTGAAGTTGAACGAGTGCTCGATGGCATTGTTAACAAACCTATGGCAGGCAGTTCAGTTAAACGTGTGGTTTATTCATTGTTTCGATATGTGCATGTAAAACTAAATTTCCGTACCACAACCAAAACAGTTAAACTAGTTGCTAGTTCATTTAATTATAAGTTTATCTAAAAAACAGTCGAGAAATCTTCTTCAAAGAAATGTACGTCTAAGTATACAAACTGTCACATACAAAGCATGCAATCAATGATACAATTTTTTATCCTGAAGAAGCACACCTTTCGTGTTAGAACGTATTCTCGAATAATCATTTGAGAATCCAACAAACGATAGAAATAAAGCAAATAAGAGAGAAAATGTAAAATGTAAAAGAATGAAAACGGACAAATATTCGCTACGAAAGTCTCCAGAAGAGTATTAAATAAATTCAGATAAATGAAAATAAACAAAATCCAGATTGCTTTATGGATTCGTTATAACTTATAAGGCACATTATGGTACAACACAACTACAGAAGCATTCTCGAGCAGCTGAAATAACCTGTCAAGTGCTGCACGATGCGACTCACTGTTCAAAGCGCGTGGAGCAGAAATGGCTAAGCAAATCACTGCAAGGTAGCCACATCCTGGCAATGGCCGTGTTGAGCCACTCCACCCGTTCAAAGTCGGGGTACGTGATCCATCTGGGCAGGGCCTCGGCTGCCGTCTGGATAATATGTCGCTGGTCCTCGGGAGAGAACTCTTCGAGCAGTGGGAAGGAGGCGCGACGCGGCCGTCGAGCGAAGCGCGTCACCAGCCGCAAGACAAGGACGAGTAGACGAGCGCTGATATAGTAGATGGGGTGCTTGTCGCGGGACAGCCAGAAGACCGTGGCGTCGTAGCACAGGTCGAGGAAGAGGGCCAATAAGGGCATTTATGCATGGTTCACGAGACAGATATGCTGCTGTATCCAAATCCCTGATGTGGAGCGTCTTGCACATATCCCATTGTTTTGGTTTAATTGTGTATAAAAAATGTACTGTATAGTGTTCAATGGGGGTTTCATGTACTGGTTTTCCGGTAAGTGTTGATATGCTGGCGCATTGGGTTTGTTGCCATAGATTCGTAATCCTTTCAGTAGAAATGACGGAGATTCGAAGACAGTACAGTAACGATTTATGCGGTTGATTCGTTTACTGGCAGACTATAACGGAATTTCCGTGGCTCCGCGGTTTACGGAATAAAAAGGTCACGGATTAGAAAAATCTCATAAGACTTTGCACAAAACCGAAGATTAATAAGCTAAACAATGGCTTACAGGTTAAAACTGAGTCTATCATGTCAATGTTCATATTGCATGCGGTATGTCGTGAATCCGAAGTCACAAGCAACGGAACTTTGGGTTATCAAAAACGTTGCTTCTTTAATCCAAATGAAAAACCAAACGTATCATCTTCGGTTTGTCCTAAGGTCTGCCAGCACGAATTGCCCTTCTGGCTCTGTCATTAGGCATATCGTGATCGTCCTCCACCATCTGCGTTACCTCGATGATATCCTGGTTATCCAGCAGTACGATATCTTGCCCGCGATACAACCGGGAATTGCTGTAGTCGTAAAAATGGATGGACTGACTGCAATCCACGTTGAACCACCAGTCGCATACCAAACTGATCTGATTGAATACCTATCTCCGTACAGAACAAAAATGTGGACAATGCGCAGTGAGAGCAGAGAAACCGGGGATTACCGTCATATTGGGGCATAAGAAACTCCACAGCTGGTTGCTCGTATCGCAACGACGAATCACTGAAACGTCACATGGAAACTCGGAGATGTACACATGTAAGTTGCCGAAATCAAGGACATGCATGCAGTCAAAATATGCGACAATATAATTATCTGGATATTGACCCTAGCGCTAGCTGATCATACCTTGGCATCTGCTATCCACATCGGCATAAAAGCCTGGCTGCTTGACTGACGAGCAGTTAAAAGTGCCGACGGGAATGCTGTCGTGAACGGGGTAGTCCACACCAGCTTTACCGGTACGAAGGAGGTCGATCACGTCGGGAGTGGTCAGATGGCGTTTCCCCTGCAGAATGGCCAGCGAATCCCACACCGGAGGGTTCTGTCGTTGCGCCGCGGCTCCCGCATTATCATCCTGTTTCAGAGAATCACAACTGTTACCTTTTATATCACATCAAAACGAGGCATATTAGTGCGTGCTTACCAGGTAAAGTATGAAGGACAGAATCGCTAAAATCCGGAAAAACAAGCTCAAAAAATCCATCTCGTCGGCGCTTCGTGAGAGATATGTGACGATACACGGCAGCTTCCAGTTACTAGAAAATTGTGCTCCTTGATATAGGATTTCTCAACCGTGGTAGGTTCATCTGAAACTGAAGATGTTCGATCCATTGAGAAGGAACGGAAACGAACCGAGACAAATGGAATGCGATGTGCTTTGTTGTATGACGAATGTGTGCTGATGGATTCCTTTCGATAGCCAACAAGTGGCTACTCCTCTACGCTCGCTGATCACACAACATACAATAAAGTTTATTCCTCATAGTACCAGCGTTTGCACACAAGACAACCACACAATACAAAACGTTACGTATTAAAACATCCAATTTCATCTCGTTCATTAACTCGCGACTTAACACTCGGCAGCGCCCCCAAAACTGCGGCGGCATTGCCTTTAACAATAGCAACAGAAAAACGCTGTTTCAGAAATGATCCAGAGCGCGGATCGCCTGGATCGATCGCACAACAAAACCCGGGAGCATCGCAACGAAGAGCAGCTTGACAGATGCATGACGGTGCAACAAATACAACCGGTACTTCTACACAAACTAAGATTAGGTGCTTTAGCTGTGCGTGTGAGCGGATCAGATCGCCAGAAATCAATTGCCTATCTTTTTTAAATACTCAACATTTGCTCTCAAGTTGAAACAGGGGTAATAAAATCACCCTAATCCAAAACCTTTTTCCGGCTCGTTTTCGAATTCGGCTATGCACATGATATCGATTGTTTCGGCACCGTCCACAATCTAGTGCGTCGTCCTTCCTGTTCTGATAACAGTTTCTAATTAGATAAAGACGCGCTCTAATTAGGCAAACGCTTTAGTGGTGTGCGTAAACGAGCAACTACTTATGACAGAAACCAGAAGACTACACTAGTAGAGCTTTTGTGCCGAACAACTCATCTTTTACATGTACCATTAAATTTTCGAAAACTACAGAAAATGTAACAGTTTAAATTTAGCTTGATAAGTTAGAACGTCTAAACATCAACCTAACAATGATACCACCAACCGGTTTGGATAAAAGCTAAACAAAAGAATGATAAATTTGCAAAGAGTTTTATGATCAGGTTATGATTCAGATATGAAACCGTGCGCATACTATGGCATTTCAACATCTCACAATCAGTGTTTTAATTCGATTTGATCACTCAATCAACGATGTATCCACCGCAGGCTAGAATCATTCAACACAAACACACAGAAACAGTCATTCACCAACCATCAACCATCCACTTAATAGTTTCGTCACTCGTGAGTAACTAGGATGTAGAAGTACTGAATAACAGAAGCGAAAATGTACTGTAGAAGTTTGCGGTTCAGATCGGCAGATTTGTTTAGTATTTATTTGTTGTCCTCCGGTGGACAGAGTGTACATGGACCGCAGTAGCTCGTACTGCATCCGATGGGCAGCATTCCACACACTAAGTCTATGGGTACTACAGGGATATACTGGAAATATTTGTCCCAGATTTCGGAATCCTTGTAGACATTGCTGTTGCCCACGACAATTAGTGCCCTTTGCGCACGAGACATGGCGACGTTCAGCCGTTGTGGATCATCAGTGAAGCCCCGGTTACGCCGTCCGGAACTCGTACCAGCTGAGCGAACGCAGGATAAGATAATCGCTCGCTTTTCTCGACCCTGGAATCCGTCCACACTGTTGATCTCAATTCCCTACAACACGCAATTTCTCATAGTATGATTTCATAGACTTAAAGCGCGGTTTCGCGATAGCTCACCTTAGTGTGGCTGTCATTGATTTGTGGATGTCTGCGCAAATCATTTTCCAGCTGAGGACGCTGTCCGTTATAGAACGTAATAATCCCGATATCCGAAGGTCTAAGTGTAACTGTATTCGGCCCGGTTTCATTAACCAAGTTTGCTATAAGTCTCGCAATGAAATGCGCTTCGGGCATATTGACAAAGGATGTTCCGCTGCCGGATACTTCATCGTTCCGTGCTAAATCAACAAAAATCATGGGACTACTTGCGGGAACCATGCCATCACCGCCGGTTTGCGCGAAAGTAGAACGGGGTGCGCAATCAAAAATACGTTCCAGAGTGGTGCAGAAGGCTCCTCCGGTATCTGTAAATTTGACAAGACAATGTCCTGATTGTTGGGTATTCTCTGCTGTACATGACATGTGACAAATACATCGATGTTCCATTCCACATAAGCAGAACCCAAGACATGAGTAGACAACCTTATAAGACATCCTGTATTTTTAACAATTTTAAGCTGTACGAATAACATACAAACGCGGTCATCATTGACGAGTTGCCCTTCATACGTAATTTCAGAAACCATCCTAGAAATGCGTGGATCCATACGGTATTGTTGTAGCAGTGTAACTGCTTGCGCACTCTGGCTATTCCACAGTCTCTCGAACAACGATGATGTCAGCTGTGATTTTTGCAGATTTCTAAAGCGCACGGATGGTCCAAGTTGTGCTGAGTCTCCGATTAGCATGAGCTGAAAGAAGTGACTTTACAGTCACACATACGAAGGCTGTACATATCTTCGTGTCACTATATTCCGCATCACACAGTCAGACATTAAAAAACAAAACTTACATCTTGCACTTTACAGATACGATCCACGATTGCAGGCTGGCAAACGACTCGGAGTAAACCAGCACCATACCTTTTCGCATCCCTTAGCTATTGGAATCAGACAATCTGGCTCCATGCCCTGTGCAGCTCCATCAATCAGCACATATGGAAAGCGTACATCTGCTAGACTTTCCAATCCAGCACTCTATAAAGTTACAAGAATATACCAAGCAAATGATGTGTGTACGTGCTACTGTGTAGTTAAAAGTTTGGTCAGTTCTCATACATTAGTGGTGCAGCACACAATCTTTGCTCTTTTCACGCACTGCTCCTCAAAGTATCGCAGTGTTTCGTCATCAACTTCTTCATTCGGATATCTTGCCTTGAACTTGGCATGCACAGTGTACTTTAGGACATCTTTGTGTAGGCACTTATCCCTTCGCTTTACTGCGACCAACTGAAGTATCTCCACGCTTTTGCCGACCGCAGCAGCGATCTTTAGGGTCAGGTTGTCAACGGCCACATTACTCGGTGCACATACCAAGACCTTTCCCTCGGGGTCCTGCAGGAGATTAGCCACAATGGCAGCTGCTGTCTGCGTTTTCCCAGTACCAGGCGGACCGCGGATTAAGCATACAGATGAGCGTAGTGCAGTACAAACCGCTTCATATTGACTTAGATTTAGACGGCTTTGCTGCGGTGACAGGACATGCTGAAAGGTGAAGCGGCGGAATTCCCTCCTGGTGAGATTAGAATGAATTGCTCGTGAGCCTGGTCTGCCTAGTAGGATATTTAGTACTTCAGGGGAAACGCTAAGGGTGTCGTCCTCCAGCTTATGCAGCGCTATATACATGCGAGCGTAGTTGGTGCCATTATAGATTATGCGAA
>JAQGAU010004862.1:0-10961 GCA_034698045.1 Paramacrobiotus richtersi | reverse complement strand
TCAAAGCAAGTTCCAAGCTGTACAACCTCCCCGGCGTTAAAATACCACACACCGCGTAAAAACCATTACGTAACAATAAGACGAAATCATCAAAAACAACATACCTTTTCTGTTCTTTCATCTTTTTCAGCACTGCAAACCGCTGCGCCATACTCATACCATCCATATTAGGCAATGTAACGGGCTCGGTTTTTACAAGCTTGTCCTTCAAATCAACCGGAAACAGCTTGACAGGCGTAACGACATCCTTCTCCGGACTTTTTTCGTGTTCGGATGCAGAAATACTTCCTTCTGACGAAACATCCTCAAACGCGGAGTTGTTATCACAATCTGCCTTCACAGCGTTTCCAACTGGATTAACCTCCAGTTTCCCGATCACAGACAATCTTACAAACGAGTTTTTCTCCTTATCACCAGTTTCCGATCGACCCACGACTTCCTTCTTCGTCGTCATGGTCCGTTTGTCCGGAGACGGGGGGTCCACCATGACAACGACACTCTTGACAGATTTGGGGGATACCTCCTCGAATTCGTCGACAGACGTCCCAGGAGGCACTTTTTCGTCAACCTGGGTCTTTTTCGGTTCCTTTGGGGTGGTCAGCATGGCAATGCCTCTCTTCAGTACATCTCGTGGTAATCCATAGGACCGTTCCTTCTTAGACCTCGACGAACCATTCTGCGTCTTCATGCGCTTGGACGACAAGTCTGGATCACTGTTTCCCATTTCCATGGATGATCGGGATGATTTTGTCGCTGAACTTCCTGGTTCCGGAGGAGATTCGTTCAGGTCTGATCGGAGAAGGGAAGGAAGAGGGGGAGGAGTCTTTTCCGGTGAAAAAGCTGGCTCCAAGTCGGTTTCAGCGTCTCCGGAAGCTTCTTCAAGTGAATTCGATTCCTCCTTCGGCGAGCTCCTTACCGTGTACTGCGTGTACTGGATACGCACTTCGTAGCCGTTTTCCTCTGCTGACTTCAGAAACTCAGGGTCGATAGCGTCCGGGTCCTGGTCGGTCGGGATGATCTCGTCTGCATCGGTTTCTTCCGTTTCGAAATAATCATCACACGCGTAATCCACTAATGCTAAGGAACAGATCACATATTCAACAGTGCAACGTTAGGAGTCAAAGTCCAGTCTAAAGTCCAATATAATATATTCCTGTCGTTATTAAGACTTGATGTTTCATATGCTCTCGCACAACCAATCGGAAAGCGATATGTAATGCATCATTTTGTCCTAAACGTTCCGTTTCATTTCTCGATATAATACAGCTTCCAGCATGATTATGATCATTAAAGTGCTGAAACTCTGGCCGAAGTTAGTTATTGCTGATCGCATCTAACTTGACAACAATTCCAAAAAAGCAAACAAGGACATACCGTATATTATATTAATTTCATTCTCAACTCCACTTCACACTGCTTTGTTTATTACCTGTTTTCGTTTTACCAGCACCTCCCCTCTGTCCACTGTCCGTATCCGCCAACACGGCCCGTGTCGACCGGCCACTGGGCGGGGCCTCCACTACCAGTTCACTGGGCGTCTGTCGGGACAGAGAGCCAAACTTTGGGCGAATGGAATTGAAATTCCGGTAAGTCAACGGCAAATCGGGAGGACTGTTCTTCAACAGTGGGCCGGACATGTCCGGAGAACTGGATGCCTGGTAGTGTGTTGATGGAGGGGTGGGCAGCAAGGGGACTCGGGGTGTGTAGCCGGTATTTATACGCACTTCCGCCTGGTTGGTGGCGTGCTCATTAAAAACTGCAAAAACAACGTTTAAGTGTTACATAAACATAACATAGGAAATATGGCACGTAACCGGGTTCCGTTGAGCTAGGTTGTTTAGCACTAAATTTCCGTTG
Organism: Paramacrobiotus richtersi; assembly: GCA_034698045.1. NCBI lineage: Eukaryota > Metazoa > Tardigrada > Eutardigrada > Parachela > Macrobiotidae > Paramacrobiotus > Paramacrobiotus richtersi. The sequence continues at coordinate 9,104 of JAQGAU010004862.1, read as the reverse complement.
ATTCAGTACTGAATAGGCCACCTACTCCGTATGTTCTTTGTGGCGTACAACACACTGGCGGCGGCTCACACGTCTGACACACTGAATTAATATTTTACCATGTAATATTTTATTAATATACTATTAACATTTTACTGAATAATTAATCTTATTGAAAACAATTTCATTATTAAAAATTTTACTAATATTTTACTGCATTATTAATTTTATTGCTGCTAATTTTATTAGTAAAAATTTTAATAATATTTTACTGAATAATTAATTTTATTGATATTAATTTTACCAATATTTTCCTGAATACCGGTAATTGATTTCATGGAAAATAATTTTATTAATGAAAATTCCATTGATATTTTGCTGAGTTAAAATGGCATTTATCAGAGTAGCTAGAAAGTCCGTGCACAACAGAAATTCACGTAACAAAAATAAAAAATTATCAGGATATTATGAACGATTACGTATGTGGTCAAAAACTGTAGAAATCTAAAAATCTCCCACTACAATCACTTATATAAAATCGGAAAAGATTTTGTACCTATTGGTGGTCTCGCAGCCAAACAGCGAGGTACCATTTTCTTGGGATTCTCAATGGGGAAAGGGATCGGAATCTGGTCTGTATCTTCATCCTGTGAGGGAAAAAAGAGTGCCGTCGAGGGTGCAACAAAATACCACACAAAATCTAATAAAAACTGCCACCGCATTCGCACCGAAACGAACTGTCTGCATCATATATTCAAATACATGTTTTTAACAAAATTCATTATAAAAATTCGTGGAAAGCATTAGCAAACAAAAAGAAAAAATAACAGTATAACACCAGTTACATAACACAAATACATAAATTAAAAATATGCAAAAACTTAACTGACAAACCCAAATCATAGACAACTGCAATTCAAAATGCATATGTTGTAAAATATTCCTAAAATAAACAAACAGTTACATAGGAAAAAACAAGCAAATAGTTACATAAAAGTTCGCAACATTAATTCGTTCTTTTAATATTTTTAAATTATTTTAGTAATTTTACTTTCTTTTTCTTTCAACGGGCTCACCCTCGATGGTCGCTGAATTGCAGGCGCTTCTTGAAAGGAACGGTAAGGAATGTATGCAGGAGCGCGTTTCTGCGGGGATTGACTATTCCGACGTACGCTCCCGTTACCTCGCATCCTTAAACTGGCAGGCTTCGGAATGCTACAACAAAAAAAAGGGAAAAATATTCAGCGCTCCCAAATTCCAATCAAAAACTGGTACATTTTTTTCAGGTTTATTTTGCAGATGATTATCAAGGTTTTAACTAATTTTGAAAATACTCCAATAAATCACAAATGACTCAGAAAATATTGGACAAGAAACGACCGATATTATTATTATAATCAGAAATCGGGAATTCAGGAAAAACTAGCAAAGTTCCTGGACTCCGTGGACCCCGACGTCGACCATCACTGGGATTGCAAACACGTTTTCACGTAAATATTGTCAAAAATTAGCACATTTTTACTTACAATAAGATCTGAAAGCAGACAGACAACGGCGCCAGTGGAAAGCCTTCCAGAGAACTTGCTTGGGTTCGCTTCCAGCAGTGTCGTTCTCAGAACGACGATTCTGTAATGGATCTCGACGCACGCAGATGAAGATATCATTCAAATAGTACAATCCAAAGTTACATGGTATTCGAATATCGACGGAATAAAACGTACTTAAAGAAAAATCACGAATACATTTACAACAAACAGATTTTAATATTATTATAATATTATTAGAAAATTGGAATTTCATAAGAAAACCGTAAAACGCGCAATAGACTTCATGCGTCCGTACCGTGGGCGGGCGGAAAATAACTTACTTGGAGCGGAAGTAAATTTGCTCCTAGACATACATGCTAAGAAGGCTATGTTCAGCGTGCCGTAACTACAGTTTATGGCAATGTCTAAAGTACTGGGTGAATGGGAAATGAGTAGGTATATTTTCTGAACATACTTAAGAGGGGTACTCATCCTAGAATTGCGATTGAACTATTTTGTGGAAACCTAACGGTTTCCAAACACTTTCGCCTGACTCTGAACTTTCGAACTCGGCCAAACCCAGCAGTACCGCAGTGTTGGGCGGTTGGCAACCGTACGGAAATCTCTGTCGGTTATGCAACGGTTCCGGTTATTTTGGCCTATGGCTCGCCCTATTTTTGGCCGCATAAAGTCTATGCCAAAACTACGCGCAGCAGTACACCAGCCGCCCTGCTACGCGGTTAGACTAGTCACTAGAATGATCGATTCTTGTCGGATAAAATCGTACTAATTGAACGGCTACTCACAAGTCAGACACAAACCGAGCCAAGTTCGAGTACAGTAATCGCTGACAGAACAAGAGGTACTGCCCCAAAAAAGTAAGAACAATAGAGTGAAGAGACATCACACCATTTTCTTCACACATTTCGCCGGCCCTGGTCGAAGTATGGAAAAGACTTCGTCGATGTGTGCCGATGGAAGAGCCGTTATCGGAACACCCGTAGGGCCGTAGCGTTCGCCCGCTACAGCTCAATACCAATCCGCTGACTTTATGTGTACCCTTTGGCTCGCGTTTCTTGGCAAAACTTCCTGGCCAAACTGGATATCAGTCGGTGGGCTTCCAGACCCAACAGCCCCATCGTTTCGAATTCCAAGGGACAGAATAAGTATTCATCGGTGACGTTCTGCTATTTGGTGACCTTTGTCGAGTCAGCCGGTGAGTCCGCCATGCTCACGCTTACTGCGACGTCGCCGGGAGATAAGTTAGAACAGCCGTGCATCGGCAGTTTACGTCCAAGGGTAACATCGTGCCCCGCTTCCCAGGGCGCCAGAGGGACACCGTCCGGACGTTTTCGTTCGGTTCGGGGTATGCCCGGGTGCTCCAGTTCTGTTTCGTGTCCAGCAGAAACGAACGTGCGCTTGAAGAAATTGTCTAATGTGGTATGTGTGGGCTTTCTTTCTCTCCGCACTTCGGTTGCAGCTTTGGTGTGGTTCCGTCGTCTGCCCAGTCGTCGCAAATGCACTGGTGCGCAATGCTCCCTGGAGCACCGAGGGCCACAAGTATCCGTGGGGCTGAATCACTGAACGGGTTTCCTAGGGAGCTCGCCGGCAGAGCCTTGAATCAGGTTCCGGACTCGCTGGTCGAAACGGCCATAACACTTAGCTGGAGATGTTACGATGAATGGTGAATACAGCAGAATGCTGATGGTTTTGTGTAAGTATCATCGGTTCGTCCCATAGTCTCTGACTTTCTGGATCGATTTCTGTTGCCGACGTACTGAGTTGCATCAACCCATTCGACTTGTGCTTTCCAACAGTAGTTGTCCAACTGAAAGGATCTGATCTCGGACGCTAGACTAGCCACTGAGTAAGCACTGGTTAGAAAGGCTAGGAGGGCAATAGTCTCAGCGCGTCTACCCTAGTCGACAGGCATGCGTGGTGAATTATGTCGCGTCAGTCGCGAAATACACCTCCACGGGAGAACCGCGGCCCGCAACGTACGGTGAAATTTTGCGTCATGTCTTGGATGCAAACTCCGCATCTGCAGATCAAACAGCTAAGAAACCAATTCAGAAGCTGAAGATGAAATCGGTTGCCGAAAGCGATATATATGCTCAAGAACGTATGCATCTCCTTACGGGTTTTAGGTTTAAGGTTTAGGTTTAATATTTAACGTCCGCAGATACAAGAGAGACATCCCTTATCGAGATTTATAGACAACGTGCAACTAATTAATACAGGAAGAATCAACACTTTCAAAGTGTTTCAACACAATACTACCAAATAAACAGCAGTAAAATATCTATACCAAAGAAAGCCAGTAGTCTGCATAAATATTGTCCTTAATGCATTGTAATCCACTCCACTTCACATTTCGCACACGTTTTGATTTGCACAGAACTGTGACAGAAGTCTTAAGCATTTGTTAATCTCGACTTAAAATCGGATAAATTGATTCCGCTAGCTAGTGTGTCTATGGACCAGAACGACGGTGATCATGGGCCAGTGCCGCCAGTCTTTGAAACCTTGAAAACCATTAATCATATAATCCTTGAAAATTATGCTAAGAGGAAGGAAGGACTTGAAGACGTGTCGCTGTTTACAACAGCTGGGCAGTTCCAGCGACTGGAAGAAAAGGGCACGCAATAAACAGGCTGTTGTACGTGTTTACCCGCGCTTGCTCTAACGGAAGACATTAACACAAAAATGCAATACTTTCAGCAAATGATTTTGCTACACAGACCATGGAGAAAGGCAGACAACGTTTTAGAGCCGGAGCAGTCCTGGCCCAACTAGTTAAAGTCGCGCTTCGCGCGATCTGGAGCATTAAAGCAAGATTTTACCCGTTGTGACGTTGCCCTCATTTGACCTTGACCTAAGGCGAAATCAGGACAATCGCGCACCTAGAAACCTTCGCCAAACTGCATTATTATTTCATCTGGCATCTGGTCAGATTCTGCAGCCAGAAAATTTCACCGGTGTGACGCTTTCCCACCAACCGCCCGATGGGGTCACCCCCTAGGGCGGCCACGAGGGAATATGTAGTGTTAAAATCCTACTGTTTGAGCGTCTGCATGCAAGTTGCGGATACAGCACCCCAGATCCATACAGCGCTGTCGCTACAGCGCCTAATATCGCAAACTATACTACTTACAATTGTCAGTGACACTGTAACTCACTAAATTGTGAACTAAACTGTTCTTTCAAAATCGAAAACCGATTTCAGTTTCAGAAAACAATATCGCAGATCACGGCATTTCTGTTCTTTTACTGGCTTTCTAACAAAGTGTTAGATTACGGTCTGGATCTTCTTTTGGGATGTACATATACGGAGATAAATACCGACCCGTCCGCGCATGGAATGCAGTCAACGTGCCAGGCGAAAAAGGGTTTCTGCGGCATGGAAACGTAATCAACGTCGTGGATGGCGGACTCATTGTTGACTTTGGCTGCCCCAGTCAGCGTTCTGAATTTGTGGAATATGGGAAAATCTTTGACATTAACGTCTTCCCGTTCGCGATCAACAGGCCCGAATGCCACACTGGGGATCCAGAATTTATCAAAAATGGTGCTATAGAAGCGCTAATTCGCGTCCGTCCTGATCAACCCTGGACGTGGCGCCCAGGCAAGCTTCTCGAGTGCGATTTTTGTACTCCTGACCGCTTGGTAGAATTTGCGCTTGTGGAAGTGCAGATGGAGGGCGACACCGCTAGAGAACTGCTTCCCGATTCTCAGATTCGTCTCCCATTTGTGTCGTTCGAGGATTTCAAACAGAAAAAGCATGTTATCGGTGAGGAGCACTTTATGGTGCGATCGTGCTCGTTGCCGAAATACTACTGGAGTTCCATTTCTTCTATTCTGTCCAGCCTGTGCCGCAGAGATTTGGAGCATCAGTACCAGGCTTTGGGTATTTCGGTCTCTAGCGACAGACTGACTTATTTGCAGCGGTTTTCTGACAAGCCCATCCGGCCCGAGCAGCTAGTAAGTTGTTTAGAATTATGCTGACTGTTTACACATCATCAGCACGCAAAACATTAGAATGTGAAATCGTATCATGCGAAACACTAGCAAGGAATTGATAATAATTCCTTAGGGTTGAATTTGAGCGATTGTGGTATGAAAATTCGTAGTGCCGTGTCTTCTTTGGCGATTCAAAGTGATGGGACATAGCTAGCTGACAACACCGCTGTTTTCTCGCACTGTGTATCATTTTTCACATTTTTGTTTCGACTTTGCAGGAGAAGCTGTTCAACGAATGCAAAGAAAAGACTGCTTCGTATGACCAAGGCGGCAGGGATTATCTTAACAGGGACTGGCTCTGCCGACGTACTTTAACCAAATCTCGCCCGAAAAAGAGCCAAGGCTCCCGAAAAGTGCGGGAATTCCAGTTACCAGTGGAGCTTCTTGTTGAAGTCTTTCGATGCCTCGATAGCATCGACCGTTTACGATGCCGTCGTACCTGCGCGTTATGGAACCTGATTCTAAGCAAGCAGTCGACCTTCACCGATGTTTGGGTGTCTTTCGGCGAGAAATCCTTTTCGGCATCTCCCGACTATGAATGGGATCCTTTCTACGCTGTAATTGGTTGTTTGTTACACTGTATTAACAACCACACCCAGAGAATCGTCATCACAGATGTGGAATTGGATGCGTCAACTGAGGACTTGATGGACTTGATTGGTCCACTAATGCAGAGCGCGCGCATGAAACAAGTGATCTTCTGTGATTCGAAATTCAGTAGTGATTACTGTAGAAACATGGAAATGGCCATGTACTTCACCGCGAAGAGTTGTGATCGATTTGATGTTTTGACATTTAAAAACTGCCGCTTGGCAGTCGATGCACACGAATACAAGTTTGACGTGGATGTTGTGTTGGAATCGGTCAAGCCAAGTGCACCGGATGCTGCCATTCAAATGTGGGATTTGGTAGAGAGAAACTGCAGAGTTGTGGATCCGAAGTGGACTGCCGAACGGATCGAATCGCTGATGCTGTCCGATACAATATCACTGATCAAGGTGAGCAAACTTTCCTAATGCATAACTGCAATAAATGCTCTTCCTTCTACTGATGTGCTGTGCTACTTGTGATCTCATTTTCATGCCTGTAAACTAATTACACTTACGACAGTGCCGTTATTTAAGTTACTGTATTCGATTTAAATGTAAACTGGTTACTGGCCACAAATTCGAAACTGATCTGTCCAGGTTCTCAAGAAATTTCAAAGTTGTGATTCACGTCCAACCTCGCATTACCGCGGCATGAAATGGACGGAAGAGGAAATTAAACGTCTGGATGTGTCCAAACTGACTCCTGTGACGCGGTGTGCTTTCTTCTTCTTGGACTGATTTTGTCGTACTCTGCATTAGACTGCATAGTCCAGGCTGGGCAGCCAGTATCATATCAGTGATATCACTTGATTTCCCTAGACCATTATCACTGTATTTCTGGAATTATGTTTAATCATGTTTCGCCGTAACAGCTAATCATCACCTACTAACAATAAGGTTTTATTCCATTGATGTCCTATGGTCACTGAAACTGTTTCAGTCGCATTTCCGTTTCCGTTTTTCTTCTCAGTTAAACATTATCAACAAAGTAGTTTTACTCCAAAAAATTGTCCCACTCGAGGCGATATATGTAAGTACGTATCTAATGTACCGTATATGTGCGGTGCGTAAAAATGTTGTTTATGAGCGCTCTGGGCTGTCCGTGGATTTCTTTTAAAACCAAACATCATGTGCAACCGTTTTGGACCATGCTCTATCTGATTATCTGATACAATAATTTGTTCGAGCGGAGCTCATTGTGTTTGGGAGACTTCGTGGTCACGGGACAGAGTTCCGTAATAGGAACTAGTACTAGATAACATAATATAAAGACATAGTAAAGCCGACGACCCGTACCCCGAGCCAGCTGATTTTGTATATGAAAATGAGAAGCACCCTGGTGGAGTAACGTCCTGATAAAGCGCCCTGATGGAACATCGCGTATGAAGTGGTTTGGTGGTCTACCGCTTGTCTGAGACGTCGACTCGCGGTTCGCAACACGAGGTGCGACAGGTTCATTGGTGATATTTCCAAATGTGCTGGAGCAGCGGCAGAGAAAGCGTGGGAAGAAAAAAAGAACCATTTCAATTCCATTCTTGAACGTTGTATTTTTGTTTCTTTAGCTCGTGAGACATTTGGGGTTTGGTGTGAAAGGGCAAGTGTTTTGCTTACATAGCTTGGTAAAAAGTAGTTTTCTTAGGACTATGAAACGTGGGTCTACCTGGTTCTGTTCAGTGGTTAAGCGTAGAGATAATAAATTTAATACAGTATGTACTCGTATTGTTATTATTATTACTTCACAAGAGCAGACAGCCCGTTAGGGACTTCAAGTCTGGTCGTATCTCCCAGCTGATTTGGCAGCTGTGCCCTCGCGTGCCAACTGCAATAAGTTTTCATATACGCGTATATTATGTAACTGTCTTTCGTTCAATATACACACATTTAAAGAAATAAAGTTTTACACAACTGATAATGGCAAACGCGATTGAAAAACGCAATCATGGCAGGTTGTTGCGGTGCATATTGTATAGTACGAAAATGTTGCTACCCGCGCAAATCAGCATATCGACGATCAGAATTTACGAAACCATGATGTATCAGTTTCAGGGGCACCGTGGCAGCTGCTCATGGCAGCAGAGATTTTCAGTCCTGAACAGCCGCGACTCGCATGTTTTTTCGGCTGGACTGATTAGTCGACATTTCACAAAGCTGACTGAGAATCAAGTCATTGAAGTCCGATTTACTGCTCGCGTACGCTAAACAAAATTTGTAAAGGTCACGCACTACTTTACTCGTACCAGTGGTACAATAAGACCACAGTAAACCAGTTTCGCCTTCGTCTATCCGCTATCGGTTTGGACCAGGGGCACCATTGTTAGCCTGACCTGGACATTCTACGAAACTCAAGGTTGTACCCGAAGCCTTTCCGAAGTACCTCACAGCATCTGTATAGTCACAATTCCGAGTTAATAACTACGGGCACTAAGTACCCAAGGATGTGCCCCCACGCAGAATTCAGTGTCTACCATCGAAACGGTTCGGATAGGGCGGGGACCACAATATAATGGTCTCGGACGGTTTAAGCCGTTCGGACAACTTGAACGCCTTCAGATGAGCAGATTCGGTTTGGCACCACATCAGCCTGCCGGTCATTTGTGAACGGAAATTAATACAGTCGCAAACGTTGCAGTCACGATTACAGCCAGTACTGTGACGCTACAGAAACGTTTTGAACGAGTTTGAAACGATGTGACTGTGCACACAACAGATTGATTTGATCCGATCCTGACTGGTTATACGCTGTAAAAAGCATCAAATCAGTTGTAGCCATCAGTTAATCCTGCATCGGTGCCTGTAACTGGTATAAATGGTGAAGTACCTGCATAGGACGAATTTTATTTGCTCATAATGTAGAAAAATAAGTTAAACAAAAAGGTCACGGTTCCCTTTCTCAAAACGTATGAACAACAGTTTAGCCGCTTTGAGGGACAATTTTTATGTTCTTTTCGTAGTACTGCATAACCTCTTTGAGAAAGTAGGTCTCCATGGT
>JAQGAU010004861.1:0-10964 GCA_034698045.1 Paramacrobiotus richtersi | reverse complement strand
TTGATTGGAAATCTTTTTATATTGTTTAGTAGAGCTTTCTGCGGTCTAAGCTACGAGTCTAGGCTAGAATACGAGTATTTTGGCCAATAGCGACCTCGATAATTTTTGGCAGTTTCGGGTAAGCAGCACGGGCGTCGCGGGTCTTTGCCCCTTCTGGCGGACCTCTAGACGCTTTTCACAAAACAATTGTTTCGATCCATATGTTTCACGTTACTACATCGTTCATGATGATTTCATACACCTCGCCTTGTTTTGAATCGGGAGATGAATGAGAGCAAGCAAGCAACGCACCTTTCAGGAATATTACGATGACAGTCCGCCATCTAGCACAGCCGTGGAGGCACTTATTTACAACTGACCTAGCCACGTAGTACCAAATAACAGAAAATTCTGTCGTGCAGCCCGAATCCATAATCCATATAACTTATTCTAACCAGCGAACAACATTTTAGGAACTAAATCAGTTTCCCTGACGAACTTCGCGACAGTAAGTAGTGAGCGTATCGAGGGAGCTCATGGTCGATTCTATCGTAAACGACGTTCAAGACGTTTCGCAGGCGCCTGCAGGGATCGAACCAAGCACATCATCTGCAACCCTGCACTGTTTGCGGTCAGTCGCTACTCAGTGGATGTATCGAGTGACCTTGTACAACGGATAGTAAAGTACGGGCGTCTTAGGCGTCGCCGACACTTGAGCTCGCCGTTTGGAATAGTGGTTATGTTCGTTCACCTGGATTTTTTGCGTCTACGATCGCAACGCAGTGCGTGAAGTTTTTCGGTTTGCTGTCCTGGGATAGTGCCTCACAGTCCGCAGAATCAGCCCTTGCTTTCCCAGTTTTTATAGGACAATCGGTGCAAAGGTAGCATTTAAGCGTCTCGCCTGAAAACAGAAACGATGATGCGTGAACTTGTCTGCTGTCTTCTTTCAGAGTAGGAACAGTTTGTTGAGGATAACCTTCTTATCACGTAAACTGGACACGAAAAATATGATAAAAATTTAGAATGACGAATACATTAAATAAATCCATATCGAATCTAAATATAGTAAACACTCAGACGCGTGTCGAAAGTTCGAAACAACTTTCACATCAGATTCGTGCTTCTTTAATTTACCGATTGAGGAGAGATGTGCCAGCTGTAGAGCTAGTGCCAATAAATATACGGTGTTGCTCATTGCCGTTCAGCAAGATAATTATTTTCGCGAAATGCTTCTTCACTTCTTCATAGGTCACGGCATGCGGTTATTCGCGGCAAACCATGATGATTTAGAGAATAAGGAGCAGCTTTCATTTATCTTCATGATCATAGCGCTGCTATCAAATGAGGACAATCGTACACATTGCAGCGCTATCCCATCCTTAGTAATCGTATTAAATGCTTAAGGCCAACTTACTGGTCTAGTGTTAGGACTGGGCCTAGTGTTTCTCATGTTGTTATGGAGCATTCGAAATCAGAAACAACGCCAGAAGCCTCGATCTTAATTTTTCAGTAATTTTTTATCTCGGGTATAACTGAAGACGTGATATGGTTTGGCGCGTACTGACATAATGCATGTTCCTGCTGATGATTTATGCGTTAACTCAGCACAGCAGAGGATATGAAATGTGCAGTCACTTGACGTTATCCGGAGTCTATGGACCATATAATGTTGTACAGGTCCATTCTCTCATGTCTCTTTCAAAGAGTTTTTGTACCGTTTATTGTGATCCTCACAAGACATAAAACAAGTGAGCACTGTACATAAAATATCACAGTTCTCATATTTTACTCAGGTGTTGTTCGCTTATACAGATGTTTTGTTTATAGGTGGCGCAACCTGGTGTTACGCCTGCGATTCCGCTAGAGACGACAAATGTTATGATCCCCGTCAAGAATTTTTCACTGATCCCGATGACTTGATCCGTTCTGCATCTGAATCAGCAAGTTTACCCGTGTTTTCATTCACGTCCGCTAGCTATTTAAGGACACTGCCAAACGGAAGCAAATCTATGGAGTTTATAGAGGCAGGAAACAGAACCGACTACTGCACAACTCATTCCTATTCAAGATGGAGCCAATGCGATAGCGTAACCAGTCCAACTTGCAAGAAGACGAATATATCAAGTTGCCGTTACCGGCCGTCGGGTCTCCGGCTTATAAACTGTGATAGGCTGTTAGCGGATCAATCCGGCACAAAACAGTGCCTCAAGATAAAGCAAAAAGGTAGTTCAAACTTTCTGATCAATTTTCTTCGCCTCTGTGTAAGCCTTCTCATAATAGAACTCTTCCTTCAGTGACAAAACGTCAAAACAAAACGTAGAGTTTATCGTTGTAAACGCAATGGACAGCACGGGCGAGGTCATTGTATTGGAGAAAGCATTGGTGTGGTTTTGTATTTTTAGCTGGTATGTCGGATGTCGACACCGTGGAGAAGGTTATCCGAACTTGTATTGCCAGAGCAGCGGATATACCAATTAATTTATGTCAGCGAACGGTTAGCCTGGATGGGAAAACGGAATCGACATGGTGTACATGCTCTGATAGTTTATGTAACGCTGGCATGCATACTACCAAACATAATGCTGTGTTAACTTATTTGTTATTTGGTTCTAGTTTTATTATCAGTTTCGCAAAACTGGAGTATCAGTAATTCAGTTCAGCAATTAAAATAACAAAAACAGCACAGCAGCACTACATCCAAATACCCGGTAACAGTGGTCCAGCAAACACTCTCTAATTTTCCCGGCTAAAACAAAGCGGAAAACAACTCCAGAAATAAAGCATTTGTTCCATCAACTTGAAAATCAGCATCTGTGACTCTTCTGTGTTGCGAACTTGCGGCTTCCCTTTGAGTTTACAGTTCGGTACCTCACATCCAGATCAAAAGTGCCCGTCCAATAGAACTGATCTTGTTTCGCTCTGGAATGCGACCTATTTATACCAATAACGTAATTTGCCGTCATCTGTCCGCTGACGTACAAACTTGACATAAAAATCAGGCTCAACCATTTTAGCACATGAACGTGCGTTAGAATAACGTGTAGACATCGGACAAAGCATGGTTCTCATATTGTAAACTGGTGCCCAGAGCTCAAGATTTTCGTTCCACTACACCATAGAGTATGAATGTTCTGGAGACTTGCGGTTCTACTTCTACCGTTCTCGGTGGCATTACATCCTCGTCATATGACGAGCATTGGCCAGTGAACCCTTCAGGACCGCTCCCATGCATTATAATATTATGGCTGCATGTAGCGTAAAACCGAATACGGATACATATGAACCATGTGATCAGCCAAATAATTTACATTTCGTAATAAAGGCCAAACTTCCTGACTGTGCACTGCCAGCTTTATTGACGGCGTGACTGGTGCCCAACTGCGTATATGTATATGCACTGGAATTTGGTTGTTAACTTTTGCAGTCGGTGACTCGGTCCTCATCTTCACAGAATTTTGAAGCTGAATTTGAATATGCTGCATTTGAAACTCGTGGATAGTAAATGTATAATGAGGCAATAATTATGAGCATCATTAGTTAATTTAGCGCCGCACCTATGAGTTTTCGAATTGACTTTGCAGCACAAGCAATCCGCGTTTCCTAGCTACGGTACGTCTCGATAATTGAAAAAGCAGTCCCGCGAGGTGGAATACGCAACTGAAATGATTAAATGATCGACTGATTGTTTGGGTTAAAATGTGCGTGTTGGCGTTTCTTTGTGGCGCGTGTTCAGATATATAATAGTTTGACCGTTTTTATTCATATCTACTGCCTGTGCAAGCTTATTTCACGGTATACGTAGTATAATGCTATCGAAAGCAATAGTATAATACAATTCGGCTGAATGGAACTAACTAACATGGCCAGCACGTTATTTCTGCCTGGAATACGCTTGCGCTCTCTGTGGTTTGTTCTGCTTTTAGGAAGCAATCGCTTTCTGAGAGGTTAGAAACCGAGATTAGCTCTTGATCCTATCGTAGACATTCCATGACTCCACAGCTAGATGTACGACAGATGTGGTAAATCAGCCTCTTTCTAGAGTGACACCATCAAGAACAGAACGTAACATAATTATGTTTTCTGGACAGGCGAATGCATTTTTACTATTAACACCTCGTACAGCATTGTAGTTCTCGGAAGCGGTATAATGTTCAGGATTTTAGCTACATTATTTTGCAGAACGCGCGCAAATTGTCATGCTGAATAAAATATCAGCGGCCAAAGTTAAACGCTGCCTCCACTGTCGTTTACAGTAGAAACTGCACTACGACTGGTCGTCAGATGTCGTTGTAAGAAATTATTTTCTGCTTTCGTGCTGTGGTCAATGGGCAGTTACAATTGTATCTGCGTTCAGTTTGCACACACGTTGCTGATTATAATTATACAAAGTGGTTCCGGGGCGCCTTACTATCGCTAACCTGGCCCTCTTCCGGTAGTTTCATTCGGCAGACATGGCAGGTGTAAAGCCATAAGACTGGTTTGGGAACTAGTTAGAACTTAGTTACAAAGTGGTGCCGGGGCGCCTTACTATCGCTAACCTGGCTCTCTTCCAGTAGTTTCCTTCGGCAGACATGGCAGGTGTAAAGCCATAAGACTGGTTTGGGAACTAGTTAGAACTTAGCTACGAGGTGCTAGTGCTATTTATCACCTTTAATTTTGTTTTCAGTTTTCTCGTTAAAATGTTACGACAACTGCACCGATGCAAATTTCGATGTGAAGACATTCGATCCGAACCCCCGGATCCGATCACCGTGCTTTGATTTGGACCAACGGGAATGCGAATCAGGCGTGAAATTCTGCATGTTATCGTATATGAGATGGACAGATAGTAAGTCAAATCTGTAACAGAAAATTGGAAAGGAGATTGAGCCATATATGTAGCTGCAGGTGTGCCATCCCGCGCCTCTCTAAAGTGTGCCACAAATTAAGGACGAACCCGAAAAAGTGTGATCAACCACAACCCATGCTAACGCTACACAATGTAGTTAAAAAAGTTTATCTTCACGTTTCAGTAGAAAAAGCCTGCATTACTATTAGTACTTCAGTACGGTACTAGTACCTTAAATAAATATGAAGATGGGCGGAAATGACCACTAATATTAGCAATTTTTCCACCTTCGCCTGTAGGTATAATTAGGAAAGATCGACCTGCTCATTTCAATAGGAGCACATTGACTCAAATTCTATAATACGCTCCTGTCGGTTCTATGATGTAACCTGCATGGCTTCGCTCAACAGTGCAGGTGCATGATCAACTGATTAACTTCGTTATTGTCGTCTGATACATCAACAGGCTGTACCTGGCAATCAACCAGTTATGCGTGCATGCATGAACTTTCTTCCTTTCACTGATGACAGTAACTCACAAGGGAACCAGTCATGGTTCGAATTCCGATTTTCCTGACGTGTTTGGGGTAAATCAACGCTAAGAATATACAAATGGTGCACGATATATACAAAAAAAGCCTGTGGCTACAAAGCTGCGAGACTGTGGGACTGTGAGAGGTAAATACTTAAGTAATAAAATCTATTCTAAGTCCAATCGAGGCATGGGAGATCGGAAAACAGAGCAGAAGTGGAGAGCTAAATCAGGTGTGGTCAGGAGTGGAGACATTTCGCTAATCCTACCGCCAACTAGTTTGAGTTAAGCCTCAGTCCTCGCAACAAAACTAAGCCCGACGGCAAAGTAGGGCATTTTTTTAATGTCCCCTACCCGTAAGACGAAAGGTCACCGGACTTCGGGCGCGCTCGATGTAATAGGTTCTTGTTTTCTCTTTATTAAACGACAGAAATGCCCGCGATCCGTTGTGGATTTACTTCGAAGACAGACTCCTGAACGGAAACTTGCAAATGAATTAAAATGTTTTGCACTTTTTCTGGAAATAATTAACTTTGCCGTTTGATTTTTTGTCTGTTTGTGAAACTAATAATACCGCGGTTGTGCAGACGACACAAAAACTGTTTTAAGTGATTAACTTTGTTAGACTAGTCCATATAGAAGGTAAAAAAAAATTAAAACGACTCGAAGCGCTGACAAACCAACCGGAGTCAGTGAGTTCAACAAGCACGGGTGGGATCATCACGTGAATTTCAAAATAACTTAGTAGAGTAGATTTCTTCAAGAACAACTTTGTGGTCTGTCATTGCTAGACGTAAATCATTATAGGGTTCGATAGAGAAAAGAATGCTCTTTCGAACGATATTAGATTTGTTATTTTACGCCTGTTCATGAATTCACCCCGCGCAGAAAACCAATAAATAAGTTTTTTGAATTTTGTTCAAATGACATGATCTCATTCTGGACAAATTCGGTAAAAAATGTTTCCAAAGTGACTGTGAATTTATAAACCAGCTTTGTACCGTAATCATACAGCACGGTAGTGTGCATTACGAAAAACCAATGAACGATCGCAATGACATTTCCGCGGGCGGGAGCTATGCGGCTTCGCGTAGAGGGTCAAAAAATTAGCGCCACCCGTTAGGAGGTCAGAGGTCTGCTGTCGACGTGTCGCGCTGAGCCGTATTTGACCACATGTGTCCATTTTGATTTATCAGTTTTACGCACAACTGGCAATGACATGTTCAAAATAGGGTCGGACCCAGTAGCGCCAAAATACTTACTGGAACAAGTCCTGTTGTCTTCGGCGAGATCAGCATCGCCAGAAAAATTGCCGTAATAGAGCGGTGTAAATCAAACAGATATTGTCTACAAAACTGTACCTTTTTCCAGATTCCAAGAAAGAAATGTTTCAGAAAAGTTGCGGCTACACAAACCCAGGGGAAATGCCAAAGACTCCTTGCATCCCTACAGAAAGCAGTCCGATCCCGAATACTGCGGTTACGAACTGTTTTTGTAGCACGGACCTGTGCAACAATTCCAACGAATTGGCCAAAGCGGCTAATAGTGCTGCCAATTTTGCAGGCTGTGCTTACACAAGCCTATTGTTGTACATCTTGTTTTGGTTCGTCTTCATTTTGCCTTGAGTAATCACAAAGTTTATCCTTGCAGGTGAATAGTTAGATATCTTATCGTCTATTCAAGTAAATTTGTCTGTTAAGTGCTGCCTGCGCGGACCAGCATGATATTAAACAATTTACAATTTCGTTTTCAGCGGAATTAGCATAAACGTTGTTTATATACTGATCCCAAATCAACCGGAAAAGATGAACCAAAGATGCAGCAGTGCTGCATTCTGAGAATTTCGAACGGATTCGATAGTTAAGATTCATTTCCAGAAAAAAAAGTTTATTTCCACTTCCACGTACAGAAAATGATGGTGCAGAACTGGTGCGTACACGTTTAACTTACACAAACACTGGCCTATTCCGTGGTAGAAATTTGTGAAGTAAATCGTATAGGAAATCTCAAATCTGGGTACAAGTCCTCGGCATGTTTACGAACACTACATATTGACTACGGGTCAGGTTAGAGTAACATAATGTTGGGTGTACACCTAAAAATTCCCTGCAGTAAACGAAACTTTTTTGTTTTTGGCAATTGCAAAAAAAATTTACAGGGAATTTTTGGGGAAAAAGCCCGAGGAAGATAATATACAGCAAGGGATTGTCGCCTAAAAGTTTACTTTTGTCTGCTTTAAATGGTTCTTTTACACTGATACGAAAATTTGGGATGCGTTTGAGTAATCTGCGGTAAGCTGTACAATGGAATAGAGACCAAAGGTCAATTCGTCCTGTGAGAAACAGCAGCGCACCCATTTTTTGGGTTTACGAAACTGCTGGATGCTTAGGAGTACAGTATTTCCATACCTGCTTATTCCCATATCTAAATTAACTTTCTACGGGCTAGCGCTCATTATCACGAAACAATAAATCAGTGCCTTGACATTGTAAACGAGCGTATCTGGATTGCTGACGGGTTCATAGAAGCGACAAAACGCCGCATGTCAGGCTGATTGCGATTCATTGTCAGTACCACGGAGTTTCGAACAACAGCAGAGTCTAACGCAAGATACTGGAGTATCTCACCAAAATTATTGACATTCGCAACATTAACTATCCGCAGTACCATTGAAGTACGCTGCCTAGGCTACAGTGTTTGCAATCAGCAGCGCTCATATTGTGTGTAGTAAACAACAACACAGTAACGCTCGTAGCATAATTGTTGTGTTTACATGTATGAACAGTCGAAAAATGGCTTCCGACTAAAGCCCTGATGCAGCAACAGGAATATGCATGGTGGTGTACGGTCTGCAAATGGTCACCGTACACGCTCTAACACGCACTCTGACCGCACTGAATTTCCTAGCAGAAAAAAGGAAACTGCAGAACAGCGTATAGGTCGTGAACGCCAAGAGACACTTCAGGCCACACAGGGTAATTTCATGAGATTACCAACTTCACTTTCTTGAGTAACTTTGTTTTCAACAGCTGCCGAAATCGACTATGACGTGGAGCTGCGATTCCTTCTTCATGTCGACTCTCTTGAAGTCTTACGGAACGCTCTGAAGTCCGGGAATGACGGCGTTCTGAATATCAGATCTCACAAAGTCCGCTATACGCTGACTGATGACACTTCGGTATGCGAACTTCATTTGTTCCAGAAATACTCCTGGTGCATCATTATCGATTACGCTTGTAGGTAAATGCCCCGGAAGGCATTCTGTCCCTAAAAGGTGTGTTAAGCTGATCAACTCAGCTAGGTCATCAGTCCTACAACAAGACCTTTCTTTACAAAAGGTCACTTTAACAGCTGCCTGTGCGTGCTGGAGGCCTGGAATGGGAGATATTTCCAGCTGGACCATTTCACTCATGAATATTATGGAGGAGCGCATTCACGCTGCATTCGAACGAGACATCTAGTTCGTGACAGCGTAGTGGGAATGCTAATCGGTATGCAAAGATTCAGTAAACGTTTGCAGCTGTTCATTTAAAACTATTTTCCTGTTAATATTACAGGTAACGTTAATTACAGGAGTCCGTGGCATCCAAGTGGACACATTCTCTTACAGACATGACTGTAACATACAGATTCCAGGAACGGCACTTCCTAGTACGTCACTTTAATCGCATTATGTGGTACTGAAGAATCAACAGCATTTGAAACAGAGTCCACGGAGCGCGTCGTTTCCATTGCTGGACGAGTGCCTGATACCGTCAAAGTAGTACGGGACATGTTTCTGTAAGTTTCATGAAAAAGCACACTCAAGTCCATTACCATAATATCTATTATAGGGTAATAGCGTCGAGACCGCACACGCTAAACAGAAATGTGATCTACTACCATCCATCCAACTATGACTATGAGACAGCTAAGAGAGCCGGCGGGATATACGAGACCCGGATCTGCGACGATCGAGATGTTGAAGTACGTAGATCGGTCCGGCGGCGGCGCTCCAATCGGCAGAGACTAAAAACGCGACAAAGTCAAAGTTCACAGTCTGACGGTGCATCAAAGCATTCAGGTGATCAGGATTTGAGAAACGGCCAAACCGCAATGGTTGCGCAAAACTCTTGGCTGGAAAGACCGAAGATAAATGATACCGTGCAGCTGGTGCCCCCACGGTTGTCTGCGAGCATGGAATTAAAGAACGTAGTAATCATAGAAGAGCCGGTGGTTATTCCGACAGTGAATCGACGGCCTGTGCTTCAACCATTAACATCCTCGAATGTTCCACCGAATGTCTTATCGCTACCAGTTCATAAACAGAAAAAGGCTACCATTCTACCTAAACCGTATGGACGATACGTCAGCCGATCAGTACAGATGGAGCAACGTTTATTTCCTTTACCACAATCCACAACGTCTTTGCTTGGGCCGGGCCCAACTCAGAGACCGACTATCAAAGCACATCACGCGCTTCAGCATTTCCCTGTCTGCGGGCCACTCCTTCCCAATCCACCGGGCAGTTATCCGTGCCAACCAACCCAATGGATGCCACGAGCAATATCCCATGTTGAGTATAAGCAGATGCAATGTGGATCTCATTATCATATGCACCAGCAACATGGCTGGTTGGGTTCCAACTATAGGCCTTATCCAATGAACGATCAAGTCAATGCGAACCAATATCGTTTCGCGCCTCCATATCCGATCGTCAGTCAGGTGGCTCCTCAGAACAAATACCGCCCGTTAGCGGTGTCCTATAACTCGGCAATGTCTTTAAATAACTTTGGAGGACCCAACCGGCATTCCGTTATTCAGACTCGTATGCATCACCACCCACTGGGTGCAGTTCAACTTACGCATTATCGATTGCCCGCACCACAGCACTCCGTACCTGAAGCAGCTCAACCAAGCCATATCCTGCCTCAACAACCGTTTCGACCCCGCCTATCCGTTGCAGTATCATCCGCTAATGAGTCGAACCCGGTTTCCGTAAAACCTGCCGCTGAGATAACACCACAAGAATCGAAACTATGCTGCAGCACTAAGGAGGTGTACGTCACGTTTCCTGCATCCGCTTTGTGTGATCGTCCTGAAATTACAATTACCGAAGCGACATGGCTCCGGTTTGGTGACCAGCTGTCGAAATTCGGGCTGACAAACCCTCAACGAACGGCGATCAGCTACGATCTGGAGTACGGAACGGAATTCGACAAACAACACACGCAGCGAATGTTAGCTCTGCAGAACCTCCTTCGGAACTGCCGAGAGTTCTACTTC
The DNA here is from genome assembly GCA_034698045.1 of Paramacrobiotus richtersi. NCBI lineage: Eukaryota > Metazoa > Tardigrada > Eutardigrada > Parachela > Macrobiotidae > Paramacrobiotus > Paramacrobiotus richtersi. The sequence goes on along the minus strand of JAQGAU010004861.1, from coordinate 361 downwards.
AACGATCAGGAAATGGAGCTTATTGGAGCGGCCGAAAACTGTATCAGAAGTCTCCTTGGAGCAGGGTCTGTACCCTATGAAGTGTTCCGGCACTCACTTATCAGAATGATGGAGGAAGTGAATCGCAAGTACCATCTGATGCAACAGCATGAAAGTGCGAAAGAAAATCACCCTGCGGCGATTGCGTGCCACGGACGTTTCCTGCATATCTTGAAAAAGGAAGTCAACAAAATCCATCGAAGGCAGATTAAAACGAAGCCTGTTGAAACGCTGAAAGGTGCTAGCAGAGTCAGTAACTGCGAGAGCTTATTCGTATTGGAAGAAAAGCTAATGAAGCGTAAAACGAAGAAGCAAAAATCGC
>JAQGAU010004860.1:0-10966 GCA_034698045.1 Paramacrobiotus richtersi | reverse complement strand
GTTAACGGTGTTGTTATTAAATTTGTGTCTGCTTATGCTGCTAAAAATGGTCCCAAGAACAATTTCTTTGTTCTTGTGGGTTTTTACGCCGATCAGTCTGAGGAAATGCTCACGTGAATGGATGTTCACCCCCAAGGTGTTAAATAATGTTTGCTGTTGCTTTTTGCTTTTGGTTGGTTTTTAACGTAACTTTTGTCAGCCATCCTCATGTCCTTTTTTTATTTGTTGACCTAATCCATTGCATTTACATAAATAACAGTTTCATTTCGCCAAACAAAATTGGAGCATGCAGACCAAAGAGAAGGTCGGATGTTCAAGCCTATGTTCGGCACCAAGTGTAGCCGGAGAAGGGCACAGATTGAGAATTAGTTGAATTCGCCTAAACGCGCAGCCGCATTACTAGGCCATATGCACATCCCACACCACAATCTGGGCAGCCACGATTTTTACATAGAAAAGCTTGTGCTGTCACCTTCGTTTGTTTCCAGAAATGCACATGCTAAACCTGCCATCATCAGAAGTATATCGAAAGATTCGTTCTTTCTTTTTTCTATGCGTAGAGTTGCTTATTGACTGGGACAACGCCATAAGCGAGATATGAACAAGATGAACTGCGAAAATCGATTTGGGTTCCGTGGCGAGTCCAAGTGGCTACTCGAGGGGCGGGAGTGTGCTCTGCTGGTCGACGGCAATGCTAAAACGTCGCTATGGCTTCGCGTTCAGGCTATAAGTAAGTAAAAAGTAATGGTGCAGAACTGCGCTCAAAACGACGAAGTTGCTTCCGACCCATTGAACGATGCTTCGTCAGGCTTGTCTCGTTAATGTGTCCAAAACATGCTTCTCCGGTTAACGTCCAACGCTTCGTTCCCGGCATCCGTAAGCGCTTTGCGTTTTTTGCATTACTTAAAGAACAAATTGCAGCGGATTTTATGGTACCGAAGCTATGACTCTGACGTTTGTTCGTGCATTATAAGAAGCGCACAGACTTTACGGTTTCACAACGCTTTTCCTATGTAGAACAGTTCACATGCTGCCAGTTTTCCGTGCATTTGTGCAACAGTGCATGCACCGGTGATCACGGGTACGGCAAATTTATATACTGCACGCAATCGCGCATGCGGGAAGTTTTGAATGGAACTTTACTAAGCAGATTATTTACAGCAACTGCCCTGCATCCGGCAGGCGAAAGATTATCGAAAAAGAATCTGATGGTATCGAAAATTAACAGCAGTCTTATAAACAAATTGAACAATAAGAAGAGATGGACATTAAATTAAATGCTTGCTAGAAAACCTTACAGAGAAAGGTCTGATCGAGCCGGCAATATAGTACATAGAGCAGTACATGCAATCCTAGCTAGAGAGAACTTCAGAGACATGGCTCATGGTTTAGATAAAAAGCACGAGCAGTTTTAGGTGCAACTTTACACATGGCAGACGCAACTCATATGACGGACTAACACTATTTTCTACACACATTCGAAAAGCTTGCGCGAAAACTGCTCAAGGACATGGCAAAAAAAAGTGGATCCATGATAGGCTGTAGTGAGCGAAGTGTCGTGCCAATGTTCAGCAGCTGCACGTAATCAGTCATGTCCATGAAGCTCGCCATCGTCCAGTAGGTTTGACTCGGTACCCAGCATACCAGAATGCTGGCTGTCAACATTGTCAAGAGCAGGAACGGACGAAAGTGCTCATTGCGGCCTTTAGTTGGTACGCTTCCAGCTTGGCTCCCTGACTGTATCATAAATGATAACATAATATTATGTATGTTAATATATATGATAACATAATATTTATTGTCACCATGGAGTACTACGGCAGTAAGGCTTAGTATTGGGGTCTAAAAGGCCTGGCTTCTTGGCTTATGTACATGGTACGCAAGAGACTACTCTGTATAACTAAGGTCCCAAACGGGTTCGATGTCGTGGCTGTGCGGCGCAGGCTTGATTTTTTCGACGTGTGCCGCTTAGTGTGAACGGATTAAAGCGTACAAACAGTTACTGGATCACGCTTCCTGCGTGATTCTACGTAAAACCGACAGCCACAGTGTTTAATGAAAATTCGACAATCTGCCACTACAGTATGATACGTAAAAAACAAGTACAGTAATAATCTGCATTTGTTTTAGTATTTGCAGTAGAGACTGGCAGAATATGCGAGCTCGGATCACTCGAAAATGTTTCCTAGATATAAAAATTTGTTCAGCTCGCTCCCTCCCAAGGTCTGGCTTGCAACTTAGTATTACTTACAAATTAGTCACTTTAGCAATTTCAAAAGTTAGTAACAAAGCTCCATTTGAACTTGCTTACAAACAAAAAATTGCTCAGTGTTCAGCATGTTTATGACAACTCGTCGGGCCTGTTCTCTTATTTTCGGGAATATCTACTTTCGGGTAATGTACTTGTCAGCTCGACTCGCTGATGCTCTGCCTTTAACTCGCTTGTGACCCGACCTGGGGATCACGGCTCGGAAGGGCCTCTGCTTTGCAGGAATAATATGGAAACCTGAGAAAGAAGACCTGTCCTTGACACACTACAGCTCTATGTGGCTTCGTTAACATATTCTCGCGCTCCGTGACGCTATCTTTACAGAAGGTTAACAAACATCAGCAAAAAAGGGGAAACTCTAATAAGACAAACTAAGTCACAATGCCAGGTATCCGGAGTCTACGAAAAATGTATCTGCCGGCCGCTTTTCGTGGTACTTCATGATCTTGCCGGTTGCACAGGATTGCCAAGGGGAGTACTCCGGGTGACAACCGGTGCCCCTGCTGCCCTACTCACACTCCAGATTCTTCTCCTCTCCAAATGTTTATGCACAATGAACGGGTAAGAACACAGAACGACGCCAATTGCGAAATTGAAGCCCATCATGTTAACCACGTTGGCATATGCAATCTGCTTCGCATCATTCAAATAACACCCAGACTCCTTTAATGGCATCCGATATGACACTTCGTCTACAATCAACAGCGGCAGGCAGAGGATGTGAACATACACCACACATCCAAAACACAATAAAACAGACACTTTTGTGCAGTGTGTCGCGCGATACGAGATGGGAAACGCAAGAGCCCAGATGCGGTTGATGGAAACTAACACGTGCATGTTCATCGGCACGGCAGCGAAGACCCAGACGTGGTATAAGTAAAAACTACATGCTGCTTTAGACATCCACCAATGAGAATAAATTAGACGAAGGATTTCCAATGGATACTGGCTTGCAGCGTAGAAGATATTGGCAGACAGTAAACCAATGAGGTAGACACTAAAGGATGTCCGGAGACTGCGTTGGTGGAAAAACATCGACAACATTCCGATGTTCAAAACGATCTGAAAAGTGCCGAAGATCGCTCGTCCTATGGCGGTAAAATTCCATGTAACCGGGTAGGTATCTGATGAGCGATTGCTATACATGTTAAAAGCAAACTGGCTGGCATTCATATCTGAAATTTAGAGCTTCGGATCTTCTCCGCGATAGCAAACATATGATTATTCGACACGGAGCATTATCGAGCAGTTCGAATATTTAAAGAGTACTATATACTGGTTGATCTTGGTGCACATACACAGGCACCGTGTATCAGAAGCTTCGCTCGTCTTGTTGGGTGTGCCATCGGCTAAGTTAACACAGAATGTTATGGCAAGCAAATTTATTAAGCTAGAGAGCTGCTTAGCTTGCGGGTCAACGAAAGCTAACAGCCAAAATCCAGTGACATCCAATGCAATCCGGTTGCCGGATCTGCGGAGACCGAGTCGTGCAGATGTAAAGTATAATAAACACCGAATCCTGTTACTGCGTATTGTTTCAGCTTGTGTGATTGACACAACCACGCCCGAATAAATGTCCCGAGAGATTATAAACTAATACCTGCTAATTCCATTCACAATTGCAACTTCCATTAATGATAATTTGTTCTTCTTGGATGATGATTTAATTACACGGGAAAGCTTTCGAACTGACGGCTCCACCTTCTTTTTGCACTGCACGTGAGACCATGGTGACCAATCATTTCTACCTCATCCCCGCACTTCACCGCTTTCGAAATGATCGTGATTCAGCTGCTTGCACGTGGGTACAGAACGAAATAGATTACTAATGATACATGATTTTTAGTTTCCAGTGCGCTAGTTTTTTGACAGTTGAAGGCCTATTGCCGAGTAAAACTAAAGATGACTAATTATTACTAACTGATTCCTCTACACGGAACGTTAAATAATTTTTACAAGAAAATTGCAAGCGCAGTTAAACGGAAATGAATATTATATGTTTATATGTTCACGAGTAATTCTTATATAGATCTTGGTCCACGTACACCGTGTAGCAGAGGCTGCAATGTTGGAAGTGCCATAGCTGAGTTAACCCAGAACATTATGACAACTGACAAGTACCTATATCAGGCTTGCGAGCTGCTCAGCTTGCGGGTCATTTTCTTCCTGGTGACGGATTTTCTCAAGAGCAGACAACACCCAGTTGCGACAAAAATATGGTGGACTGACAAACAAACGTTATCCAAGCGACTGCAAAAGATACTCGCCAAAATGCAGTTGCATCTAGTGCAATCCGGTTGCCGGATCTGCGCAAACGGAAGCCGTGCAGATGCAAAATATAGTTAACACCTTATCCGTTTACTGCGCATTGGTTCAATTTGCGTGGCAGGCACAACCACTCGCTAATATGCGTAATGTTTCCCGTCCCGAGAACCAACAAAAGCCACTCGCTAGTAATTAAGAGAACAATAATGCATTGTTTCTACTGTATATCTATATGATCACACAGGAAACTATCAGCTTACAGCCTGTACACTGCGACTGCGATAAAAGTAACAAAATTTGCGCGCCACCCGTTATCCTTAAGGGGAGAATCCTGGCGTTAGTTCAAAAAATTTGAGTTTTCTCCAGCAGATAGAGCGTTCTATCTTCTATCTAAACATGTTTTTGTTGAGAACAAACGATGTAAACAGAAATTCAGAAAAAATTGCGAAGTGTAACCGTCCGAAAACTATTCGCGAATCTTATATGTGGCTGATGCGGCTGAGAATCACTGTACACCTGGTTAGAGAATGCGTGGCGGCTTCATGTGAGGAGGTGCACTTGTTTGCACAGCTAGTGCCTCTGATTGAACTGCACGGGCCTTTCGGTTACTTCAATAATCAGAACGATAACAGGACATGTTAGTATGTTGTTACAATAGAATGATACTAAGAAAGAAAAGCTGAGATGCTGTAACTTGTAGTAACAGTCAAAAATGGTCAAATCGTGTAAGCGAGTTTATTTCTGTTTTGATTTCCGCTTTATTTCCCTTGCCTGATGTAGTTTCCTGGTAAAACTTAGAACAACAGCATACAGTGTATGGCATACACTGAGACATTCTCGATATTTCAATTTCAAGACTTCAAAGCACACTCGTAATGTCCGCCTGCGTAACTGTTGGTGCTCCCATTTGCAAAAGAAAAAGAAACAACAACAGTGCATTTATTGAACGTGTATTTGACATTCGCATAGCATTGAATATTGTTGGAATGACCAGCCGCCCTGACGTACGTATAACGGCCACGTCGGCCAACTACAGCTCTACTCACTGTGGCCTCAACTGACTTGTCAGTGCCAGTGTAGTCAACCTGTCTGGCGCGCAACTTTGCGTACAAGGCACGCTGCCCGTAATGCGCTGTATGCTACGCCGCGCAGTTTGGCTGCATGGTATGAGTTTATAATCATTATAAACATCCGACATTTTCACTTTTGGTTATTCGCTATTTGTTATTCATACCGTATGTTAAGTATTATTTGCCGTGATCCATACATACATATGTTTACATAAGAATCTCCATAGACCCATATTTTAATAATATAATAATAGGAGTTTATTGTCTTCTTGCACGGGGCATTCAAACCCCTTAACGCATTGGACAGCTGACCGCTTAAAAGAAAATCACTGAAACAAACACAACAAATCCTGCCCACAGTAAATCACAGAGAAACAAGTAAATTACAAAAGAAACAAGAACAACTCAAATCAAGGAAGTGTTACAGTGCTTTTTTACAAAAGCTAGTTCACTCCAGTTAACAACATCCAGTGCTCTCTTGAAAGTCCATATCGAACTATAGGATTCCCGTGGCAGAATGAGCTCGTTCCACAGGCTGGACATCCGGCTAACCTTCGAGTCATGGTGGGGAGGCGCAGTCCATCCGCAGAGCAAGGTAGGAGCCGGGCTTATCGGGAAGGGATGGTTTGAAAGGCGCAGCCTTGACCTTGTGTTCCCTGAAATACAAAGCAGAGCAGCAGGAGGAGACTCATAAGGAATGAAAAATCGTTCACAAAGAGGTATACGATTGAAGATCAGTTTGTAAACCAAAACCAAAAATTTCTTCAGTCTCCGCAGTTCAACAGAGTCCCACGACAACTCTTTCAATCGAAGGTGAAAATTATCGGGGCTATTCCCAAGACGTATTGTTTTAACAAACTTTTCAAGGCAATGCTCAAGCTTGTCTCGGCTGGTTTTGTGAAGCGGTTCAACGATCGGACTACAACAATCGAGTACAGGAACGACTAATGACTGGAACAAATGCATGCGTGCAGCAGAATCTTGATCACGAAATAAGAACTGAATGTAACGACTCCGTTTGTTACATTTCATTACAGTGTTTTCCGTATGTTGCTTCCAGGTCAAACTACGGTCGAGCGTTAGTCATAAATATTTCACGGTATCAGACTTTGTAATGGCATCACCATACAAAAAATATTCATTGCAATTAACCGGTGAACGTTTTTTAGAAAAACATACATGGATAGATTTCAAACTGTTAAACACCAGTTTATTTTCCACTGCCCATTCCGCAACGCAGTTAATGTCAGCCTGCAGAAGATCCTTGTCTTCCGGTGACCTAATGGGACGATATAATGCGATATCATCCGCAAAAATCAGAAGCTCACTGCCGCTTTTCAATCTGGGAGGAAGCGTATTCAACAGACAAAGAAACAAATACGGGCCCAGCACTGACCCTTGAGGCACTCCGCTCGTTACATCCAAAACTTCGGACATGCAACCATTAACAACCACACATTGTTTCCGATTTTTAAGATAATCAGCTATAAAATGCACGATCTGGCTGCATATACTCATCTCAATCAGAGATTTCAGAATGCACTCATGATCACATTTGTCAAACGCTTTAGAACAGTTCAAGAAAATTGCATCAGTTTCGGTGTCATTCAATAAACAATCAGAAACCGACTTAACAAAACAAAGATTCTGAAGCTCACAGGATCTTTTCTCACGGTACCCGAACTGGTGATCACTGAGAACATTACTGCATGCCCAGAAATCGCGGAAGTAATCTGTAACACAGTGTTCAAGAATTTTCGACGGTGGATCGAGCAGAGAAACTGGACGAAAATTACTGGGATTCGTTTGGTCTTTGGAGCCCTTTGGAATCGGTGAAATGTAGGATTTTTTCCATACTGAGGGAAAGCATCCCTCGTTTAAAGCCGCACTGTAAACCATTGATAACGGTTTCGCTATCGACAAAGCAGAAATTTTCAGCAGTTTATTAGTTATCTCGAAAAGACCACTGGACGTCGTAGAAGAACAACGTAAAATGTGATTCAAAACCATTTCTTCAGTTATGTCAAACGCAGTTTCGTCAGCCACTGATAATTCACCACATGAATTTTGACAATGACGTTCACAAACCCCTTGCGAATCGCTGTACAACTTGTTCAACATAGTCGCTTTGTCACAATCAGTATACGCAACCACACCCGCTGCTGATTTTAATGGAGGTATGCCGGTTTTATCGGCGCTTTTCTTGACATAACGGCAAAATTTGCCGGGATTATTACGAGTCGAGCAAGCCACATCCATTAGCTTACTACGTTCAAAACTGCGAACCAGTTTCTCAGCAACTTTGCAGCACGCTTTCCACTGATTTCTTAGGTCGGTAGTGATACTGTCACAAGCGCAGTTTGACAAACAGCGCCTGTATTTACGGAATACTAGATCCCGTTCTCGAATTGCTTGTTTTACATTGGCTGGGTATCGCACCTGACCAGGTTTCTTTGGTTTAGCATAAACAAAATATTCTCGTGCTTTACTTACAAGAATTTCTTGAAACATTTTGGCTCGACCTTCTGTACACAAATTTCGAAACCGATTCACCCAATCTACTGCTAGTAAAGATTCGTTAAACAGCGGTATGTTCTCACTTGTAATTTTCCATACGTTTGGCACGAAAATATCGGATTTTCTTGCCTTTATCTTTAACAAAACCTCAAAAGCAGTATGGTCATTAGTGACTGCGGGAGGATTTATCGGCTTAGTACGTTCAACAAAGGTAGCGGAAGGTAAGATACACAGATCTAAGACATTTTCTTTACGGGTTGGAAAAGTGATGACATGACGCAAACCGAATTCCTTCAGCGACAGAAGCAGGGAATGCCCTGCTTCACTTATCGCTTGCAAATTGGTCCAGTTAATATCTGGTAAACTAAAATCGCCAACTACGACTAGTTTCCGCATCAGTGATGGGGATATATTTATGCGAAGGTGGTCAATGAACATAGGTATAACTATATGCACTTTTGATGGAGGAGCGTACATACACACAACGATCAGGTCTAATGCAGAAATTTGTACGAATATGGCCTCAATTAACGGAGATTCAAGATCCAGCCTTCGGAAGGCTTTAAACCGTTTGCGTACAACAATCGCTACACCACCGTATCCGTCTTCTCGTTCCTTACGAAAAACATTAAAACTCCGCAGATCTGCGAACAATGAATCAGTGTATTCAATCTTGTCCCACGTTTCGGAGAGCCCAGTTACATCGCTGTCCGAGCAGAAAAGTTTTACTTCGCTACTTTTGTTTCTTATGCTGTTGATGTTACAATACCGGAACTTGACAGATGAACAATTACGTGCTTGGCTAGCTGGTATAACTGAACCGGATCCATCCGGTACACTTATCTGATATTCTTCAGAGATATTCTCACAATTACTAATACTGTCATTATTATTCACAATAAGCAGTGCATCCGTGTTGGTAATCACACAAGCTTTCAAAAATTTCGAGCACCCGACCGGTTTTTTCGAAACGCCGTATTGGTAAAAACTCTCGAATTACGCATTTTCTGGAACACGGGACAGTATTCATAGGCAAAAGCCGAATGTGGATTATCAGTCGTAGATAAACCAGCCTTTTTACAGTTAACGCATATGCACGGAAAAGTATCATCTGGCGGCTCTTTACATTCGGTAGACAAGTGCGACTTTGCACAATACCGGCACACTGGAGCGTTCTGACAATTAGCTGCAACATGATAAAACTCACAACATTTTGTACACTGAGGCGCATGAAAATGATCTTCAACTGGACACGAATACCATCCTATCAACACGGACTTTTTACCAGACAGAATATTACGCGTCTGTAAATCAACATCGATCACCACAGCACAAGTGCACCGATCTGGTCGGTTACTACATAACCTTTTCACGATTTTTACACTGCTGTCGCAGGGCAAATTTTTAGAAGTTAGTTCATCCAGAAAACCTTCGTCTGACAAGTCAATTGGTACTCTACGCACAATCATACGATTTTTACGTATTGCTGGTTTTTCAACGGAAATTCCAAGCTGATCGGAGTGCTGTGCAAACTGTTCTTCCCCTTTCACAAGATCTTCACGATTTTCATACTCAACTATCACAGACTTACCAGAACCAGGTCGGATCCTCGTAATTTTTGCGGTCGTTGTTCCATTTGGCATGGCATTGGTAAGCGAGGCGGAGAAATCGGCCATTTCTTTGGCAGATTTACGTGCTCGGTTCGACGATGGTACGTTTTTCGGCTTGAGGAGGAGAACGTTCTCGTTGCGCTTCGGCTGATTCGGTAGGACTGAGGCATATGTCCGGCGTGGCGGAGCTGGCTGGGAGTTAATCCTGGTCGGTTCTGGCTGGGATGGCCGGGCTTGGTCCTGCTGAAGGGAATCAATCTCCATCAAGGCAGTTTTGTGCAGCTGCAACAGCGATTCGGTGATGTGTAACATGGCGCGACAGTCAGTTGTTAAGGCTTTGTATTCCGGTAATTTTGAGCATAATCCAAAATCCGCAAAAAATTTATTCAAGCGAATTATGGAACTTGCAAAATCCAGCGTGGCAATATCCGTCGACAAAATGGAACTGTTACTATTTTCCCCCATTTTGGGGGAAAAAGGTCAAATAAATCAGTACAGAACAAACGCGGATACGATACCCGGATCAGAGCTAAATTAATTCGACCGTCTGCGAGCAGCGCAGGCCGAGAATGAGCAGCGCAGGCCGAGAATATTTCACGATTATTGTCTACCGCGCTCTGCGGGGAGGAAACAAACAGGTTGCATGGGGTATGGATTTTAATAGAAAATCCCTGGTAGACAAACAGTCCACCGTGAGGTCAACAGTACATCAACAAAGTTCCCGGCAGACGAGCATGTCTACCGGGACGTCAACAATGCACAAACAACACGCCTGCATATAAGCAGGTAAGCCTCCAAACCCCAAACTAGATCTGAACTGCAAAAGCCGCGATGATTGCTGCAAACTGCGTTCGGCGCTCATTCCAGTGTTATGTACTGGGTATAACAATTACTTCGCCAGTTGCCCTGTGCTTTTATGACTTCCGCTAAAGCTCCAAGGGATGCAGCTAATGTGGCACCACCTCGACGAAATGAATGCGTTGAGATCCGTTTGTGATCAAGCTTAGCTGCGCGAAGGGCACTTTTAAGCAAGCAGTTGAATTCTTTTGACGACATGGCGGTCAGTTTGCCCTTTACGCGATAAGATAGCAGCTGGTCATTTTCCTTCGCTTTGGACTGCTCAAGCATCCTTCGAATTGCTGCTACCGGACTCAGTAATTTTCCTGTTTCAAGCTGTGGAACGGCCACCTGTACGACTGCATTAGCGAAGCGGTTACTTTTCAATGCCGGAG
>JAQGAU010004859.1:0-10969 GCA_034698045.1 Paramacrobiotus richtersi | reverse complement strand
TAACAAGGCAAACCAGAGCGGCTTATATACTCTGGAAAATTAGAACAAGAAGTGGAAGTAAAAGAAACTGGAGCACACGTTCGAGTAGGAATGCGGCTGAGACAAAGGAAACAGGATGAGACAATCGATAAGAGCTGACGCAGTTCCTTAGAGGCGTATGGGAATATCTCGATAAGATTCCGATGCTCTTATTCACTTTACATTCTTTATCGCTCGACAGCAAAACATCCAACTCATCATACGCATGCGACAAGGCGCATGGAATGATTGCGCTGCCTCGAGGTTCACATGAGAACCGAGCACACACGGAACGGTACCCCACTCTTGTTTAGCGCAGTAGCACTTCGAATAATGAAAGCCTTTTCTTCAACATATGTGCAGTACTTGTGGTCCTTGTTTACAGCATAACGATCCTAGTATTCAGCATTCAGTCGTGTGTCAAAATGTCAAGGTGATCCGTGAGTCGTGACAGCGCGACCGATAGTTGAGGCAACGTTCTGCAGATATAAACCGGAAACAGCGAATCCTGGTGGCAAACGGTAACATCTTTTCTTTAATACAGTACACTGCGTACTTACCTCGATTAACAACCACCTCGCAAACGACAGACACAAACTGCTGTGGTCAGGTGAAATGTGACAATGAGTTACACGTTAGCTGCATCCGTTTCATACAGCTACTGTTTCCGGCTGACTGTTAACTTTGTGGGGTAAACAACTTCTAGAATGCATTTATAAACGAACTTGGAAATAAGAGCTGCAAAATACTTCTCACAATCAGAAATTCCGTGATTAGATTTCTGCTCTGATAATAACAGCTCGTGCCTGCGCGAATCGTTTCAATATGTTGCCAGGATTCCTTTTAGTGGTAATGGCTACTGCAGTGGCAGCCCAGACAAATGCTGGTATGTTTCTGCAAACGCAGTTTGAATTTCGAACAGGTGTACTGTATAGGAATTCGTTTTGACTGAGAAGGCCGTATGACAATTGTTAATTTGTTATCCTACTGATTCTGCTTTCCGGTCCATATGACAAGCTTGAGCAAAGCATATTCAAAAGAACTATTAATTTTGTCTATTCGATAAGGATCACTAATCAGCGAACAGAAGCTTTATCGATACTCGTACAGTTCTCGCATTAAAATAAAATCCATCTCCAGGTTCAGCGATGATTTCCCCAGCCAACCCAATTCGGCCGATCTGTCCCGTGTACGCTATGGACGCAGCCGATGCCGCCAGCAGCTCCATTGCGGTTTCCACCATTTCGAGGCAAGGCTACTGCCCCTATATTGCGGCGACCATGATGTGTCCGCAGTACTACTGGATATGCCCCCGACGTGGCTGCCGCTCTGACGCCCAGTGTCCGGCCCCCAAAAAATGCTGCAATACCGGATGTGGCCAGTATGCCTGTCAATACCCGATGTATCCCGCGCCGATACCATTGATTACCAGCGCGAACGGCGGCGGATAGATTTATGTTGAAAACTGTATTTGAAGCTTGCCCCGATTTTGTCGCAGTGTAAGGATAACAAACTGCATTAATTAAACGAGCGTTGCATGATTATGTACTGTGAACGTGGTACTGGAAGAAACAAAAATATGTACATGATAATTCCGTTTATAATAGCTCACGCGTCCTCAAGTACGCGTAACTGCATCCCACAGCCTTCAAGAAACTGATAAAGGTAATGCTTCCGCCGCCACTGGTATGCATAGTTTAAACTAAACGTTCAACTTTCTGTTGTTCTCAATTTGTAGATGTACGCGGTCAGGTAGCTATTACCACTACAGTATATTGAATAACAAGTTCTTTGTCCGTATGGGAGAATGACGACGCTATCTTGCTTTAAAAACACACCTTCAGCGCCAGATCATTACAGATTCGGTTACAACGAGCGTCGTAACCTACAGAAATCCTTCATTCTACCACGCTCCAACACTCAGTTCAAATTCGTTGCTATTTGGAATTTTGACGCCTACGAACCGATACAGCGGCAATTTTAGCAGTTTTGCCAGAGCCTTCTTACGCTTTATTCATAAATACTGCCACTTATTATTTACCACGGGTCCCTCCTTTGCTGCAACTGCTGCATCTTATAAATTATTATTATTTTTGCAGTGCATATTATTAGAATTTGCGTAAACTGGCAACCATAGCTTATTCTTTTGTGCGTAAAAGGTAACATTGTGGATATAAGAATATACTGTACCCGGCAATCTGCCCACCTCCATGTCGACATGTACAAAACGAGATCCAGTTAAGGTAGTCACCAGATTAACTGACACGTGGCTACTGAGAGTTTGTATTTGTTTGCACAGCAAGCCGGATGTTGGCGGTTCCCGGCCGAACAAACAAAACAACTGTATAAATGCGCCACATGCCATGTGTCTGCAGGTATAGGCGGACTACAGCGTAAACCGCGAAGATCAGCAGAAACCATACGACTGAAAACGCTTGCAGGAAATGCGCTAGGTGTCGGTTATACAAAACATCCGCATTTCAACGTCGAGAAAGCTGTCCCAAAGTTATATAACGGTTCACCGGATGCCAGATATCAGAACGATCTTTCTGGTATAGTTGCAGCTAGGAATCATAATAATCGATATATTATCTACACAGATCAGGAATGTTTCTCACCGTTTTCGTGCTGGTGCTTGTCGGTTCTACGGCCATGGCCCAAATACCACCCGGTACGTAACGTTTCAAAGAGTTTCGTCAAATCAACATTAGGTTCATTCGGTTTCCAAACGCTTGTTAGCCTTGCTTACCATTAAAACATGGTTTAGACTTGTTAACAATGGCCCTAGGCGGTTATTTACCGTGTTCTAATCTTTTTATGCTTATATTGAGCAGGGCAAGCTGCCGTCCCGATTCGTCCAATCTGCCCCATATATAACACAAATGTGGTCGACACAGCCGGCAGCGTAGCGGCCCGCCCTCCCATTTCGAAACCTGGTTTCTGCATCGTCGCGATGGCCATATGGTGTCCTCCGTACTACAACTTATGTCCGCAGCCAAGATGCCGTTACGACTTCCAATGCCCAGGATCCGAGAAATGCTGCAGATCTGCATGCGGTCAGTACTCCTGCCAACCTGCGGCTATGTATTGAGGCGACCAGTCCGGTAACACATGCGGATGATTGCACTTTGTAAAGTCTTTGTTTCACCTGCTTTTGTGAGCACTGAATTGAGATGCTGTAAAAATCAAACCGGCTTCATTTTGCAAACAGTTTTGTCGAACTGATACTTGTAGAAAGTATGAATGTAATAGAAAATCGGTGCAGTTTATACTGCATTAACAAAAAAAACCTCGATATTTGTGTATGTCGCACCGGTTGTCGATTTCTGGTATGTTTTCCACGGTCCCCGTAACGAGCCGATACAAATTACAGCGCGATAGCTACGTAAACTTCAATCCGTACGAAGTCATGCAATTGTGTACCGTATCGCACTTCCATAGTTGGCCAACATTATGATTTGTATACAATCTGCATAGTGTAAGATGCACATTGTAAGATGTTGTGATAGAGTGGTGACAACACTGACCTTATTGCAAAGTCACAAAAAAACTAGATACAATTATATTGAGGCAAATCGGTATTTAAAATCAGGAAATAAGCAAATGGAAAAAAACAGAAGTTCGTGCAAGCAAATTGCATTCGGCTGGACTAAAGCCGGTTAGAGTGACACTTGGAAAACGTGGAATTCCACCGTTTTCCCTTACTCAACGAAATTTATACAATATCTTGGGTATCTCATACAAAAGATCGCGCAATTCCAGTGACGATATCAGTCACGGCTGATATGCCATGATCAGTTACACAAGTCAAATATTACTCAATATAACGCTTTATGATTTAATTTTAAAAATTTACTTCCAAATACTGCATTTACGCAATGATGTTTGGGATGCTTTCGTCTTCAGTATAAAACAAACGAGCAGATTTGTCAATGGTACACGCTAAAATGCCATTCAAACACTTTGCAAATGAATTCCCTGTACTCAGTACATTTCATCGCTCGACTGCTCAATCGGTGCAACTCCATTAAACTGGCTTGTTTTTGCAAATAATTTACTCGAGCTATTTGAATATAGTATAGAAGTGTGACAGTAAATCAGTGTAGGTTATCCTTTTTGAAACGTAGATAGATACTTGTATGTGGGGCACTGGTGAATCCTTGTCGAGTTTGGGTATGTTTCAACATCCCCGTAACGAGCCGACACAGATTACAGCGCGATATATTATGATTTACATTACTCTACGAATAAAACCATACAGTTATGTACGTACTGTACTTCTACAGTTATTCAAACTATGATTTGTATACTCGGTACAATCGGCATAGAAAATCTGTAAGATGTTTTAATAAACTGATGGCAACACTGACCTTATCGCAAATTCACGAAAAAATCTAAAACCATAGCGCATTAGTGAAGTATTTAAAATTAGGAGACATGGAACTAAAAAAGAATTTGCGACAAATTTCGTGCAAGCAATTGCATTTGGCTGGACTGTACTAGTCGGCAGTCGGTCGAAGTGACATTTGTACCGTAAAATCGAAGATCTCAGCTCCACACTTGCTTTCCATTCTCTGCAATGCAGTTCGCCAGGGATGTACTGAAATTCGACCCATCGTTGAACTTGAACACCATTTGAGCATTTGAGCTGATCGGACCACCATGGAAAGCAAAGTACGGCTGCATCCCATTGAACGATCCCGCCTTCCCATCCAGGGTTGCACTGACCACGATTTTCCCACCGGTATTGAACACTCCCAACAGTTTATAATACTGATTATTCTTCTCGCCACTGGGAGCGTAGTAACATTTCGGTCCACTGGTGTTCAGGGCATTCTTGGTTGACAATTTCACCGAGCATTTGGTTTCTCCGGGAGGTTTATTCCCGGTTGCCTTACCCCAAGTAGAAGCGTAGAGATCCAGTCCCCCGCCGAGATTCGCGTTGTTAACGATGATATCGAGAGCGCCTTTGCCACAGTCAATGTTAAGGATTTGTCCGCACATGCCGGGTGAATATTTGAGGTTCTGAAGCGATGCGATGTCACCTAAGGCCACTGGATTCTTGACGCTATATGAGGCGGACGGGAGTTCGCAGGAACCGCTTTCGGTTGCTGCATGCCGGGTGGCCAGGACACCTTGAATGGCTGCAGCCCCGGCTGCTTCCAGTACATTCAAGATTCCTGAGCACAGGAGGAGCGCACAGATACCAATACCGATCTGCAAAAGGCACGAATATTTGTATAAAACGCACGCGAGAAATGTACAAGTTCCGCAGCAATACCACGGTAATATCTTCATCGGCCTAAGGTCCATAACTATGCATGTTGGAATTTTTTGTGAATTTTGAATTATGTGTTAGGCGATCGGTATGGTTAATCTATTATAAACGTGGTATATAACCAAAAGCCTTGACAAGCGGCACCCTAAAGTACCACGCAGCAATAGACAGCATCGGTTTACTCTCAAGGGATATAATTATTTAGTGGCTGCTATTTACTGATTCGCATAAGATTCCATAAAACTATACTGAGAGCACAGTTCACATACATCCAGCGTTCAGACTTACTTGAATCCAAGACATGTTTCGAAAGCGTTTCGGTCGACAAGTTATACACGTAAAAGAAGGACGATGTTTAGTTGTTGAGTACGCTTTTGCATTCGAAGGTCATATGCTTTTATACGAACTACAGAAACGGTGATTCGGCAGTGGGCAATGCCAATCTGATTATATTATACAGATACCGGTTTACGGCGCTATCCGTTGCTCCACGAAACAGCGCCTGACTCACGCATTCGAGTGCACGGATTTTAATTAAACACTTACATTCGAGATCGCCTGTTGGCTGTGGGTGGCACTGGGTGCAGAATTTAATCAGAGCATTTCGAAGTGCAATGTGGCAGCTGCATTTGAACCGTGATCAACTAGGTTCCGTTTCGAAATCGTTTTAATCCTCAGTTACCCTGCAGACACATATGTGTCTTCTGCAGATAAGAACCGGATGCTACAATGCTCGCCCCGTAGATTCCGGTTCTGATGCGATCCGTTCCTTAGATTGTGTCGTAGCGTTTCCAGTTTCTCATCAACAATGTTATACGGTTAGTTTTTTAAGCGAATGCAGTTTGTCATGTAACGTCTGATACGCGTACGAGTAGTAGCGGAGTGGGTATTGGGAATTTGTGTAACAAGTCCTACAACAGATATGGCACAAGGTTAATGTCAAGCTATCGAGCTGGTTACCCTGATTGTGAGATGCTCGTGGCAACTTCGTACAGCTGGATGGCATAGAATGGATGCGCCAGTTAACGCACTTCTGTACATTCTGCACATTATTTTAACTTTTTTACCGCAAGAAGAGCATCTTATTCCAATGTGCTGCTGATTCTTGTACAGCAACTGGTCTGACTGATCTCGGTACTGCTACTAGATAGTAGACACATGCAGTACAACTACTGGGGTCTTATATAGGGCGCCGGATACAGGAATGTAGTATGTACCCATAAAGGGCCGATACATAGCTGACCAGTGCATACGTAACGAGGGATGGACAGGCCTAGTTACAAAATTCTTAGTTAAAACATTTGTAATACGTAACACAGGACAAGTATGGTACAATTTTCAACATTACGGAAGTGTCTATCCGCTGTTGTTCTCGCTGGCAATCAATGGTATCGGCTCAGCATACATTGGGTGTTGACAGGCGTATACTGACCAGCATTTCTGGGGCAGCGGGCACTGGGCGTCAGAGCGGCAGCCGCGTCGTGAACAATAAGTGCAACAAAAAAGTTAACGGCAAGAGACAGAAAACTAAAGATTTGCCTTTTATCGGTATCAGAAAACTTATTAAAAACAAGACAGCATCAGTGAAAAGGAATTATAAGAATGTTAAATTTACGCGAACATTAAAATTATAAGGGGAGGCTGAAATAAGCCTGCGTATAGACGTGTTACTGGCAGAAACAACCCTGTCTGTCCAGTACAACAAGTAAGAGCACACCAAACTACGACCAACACTAAAGTCACATACCCGTTTAGTCTACAATGTAAGTACAAGGTACTTGCTTACATCGCGGCACTTACTTATCGTTATGGTGCGCAGATTAGTCACCCTATGGTAAACTAACTAGTCATTTTGCGCCTTCAAACTGGCGTAACAACTCTGCCCAATTCATGCTGCTAATTTACAGCCTATCCAGTTGCAGCATGCCGGATGTTGTTGATCCCCGAAAAAGCACAAACATCTATGTTAGTACGTCACATATGCCTTGGAATGCATTGTCTGGAGGAACGGGCCGACTGCTGTGTAAAATACAATCTACCAAGGTCATGCATGATCTGCTGATCAGCAGAAACCATACTACAGAAAACGCATGCAGGAAGGTGCGCGAGGTGCCGGTTGTGCAAAACATTCTCATTTTATCGTTGAGAATCTGTCCCAAAGTTATATAACGGTTCACCGATGTACCACATTCTAAACAATCTTTTTAGTATAACCAACTAGGAATCATAATCCATACGCATCAGGAATGCTTCTCGAAGTTTTCGTGCTGGCGCTTGTTGGTTCTGCAGCAATGGTCCAAACACCAGCAGATACGTAATGTTTCGAAGAGTCCTCAAATCACTCATTATGGTAGTTCATTCGGTATCCAGACGCTTGTTAGCCTTGTTTACCATTACAAAATAGGTGTAGTTTATTTGCAATTGTAACAAGCGTACGCTTTCCAAAGAAGAAAACAAACAACAGCGTGTCAGTCATGGACGTTAGAAAAGCTTTCAGAGCAACTCAATTTCATCCACCTTTTCCGCCCCGTCCATCTTGCTCAGTACGGAAGCAGCATTTTCCTCGTTGAACGGCAATCGACAAAGTAAACCGCTGGCGCAGGAGTTCGTGTGATAATCGAAGTTCTCCAGTTTCCTCCCTCAAGCTTTTGCCATTGTTCTTAATCAGTGCAATAGTTCACACTTCACAGTTACCAAATGGTTCAGTATTGTTAAAAATGATCCCAGACGATACACCGTTGTCTATCTTATCATGTCCTTCCTTATTGAGTAGGGCAAGAAGCTGTCTCGATTCGTCCAGTTGGCCGATATCTTGCGACGCAGCCACGGTCGACACAGCCAGCAGTGCAGCGGTCTGACCTCTCATTTCTAAACCCGGTTTCTGTAATGTCGCTATGGCCATATGGTGTCCTCCGCACTACAGCTTATGTCCACAACAAGGTTGCCGTTACAAGTATCTATGCCCAGGATCACAGAAATGCTGCAGATCTGTATTGCGGTCGGCACTCCTGCCAGTCTTCGGCTATGTATTGAGTCGACTCTGCTTGCAACACAGGCAAATGATTACACTTTGTTCCACGGATGTGAGCACTGCTGTTGTAAAATGAAACTGGCTTGTTTTTGCAAATAAATGTTACTCGAGCTTGCGGAGCTGCCACTTGTATAAAGTATAAAAGTGTGTTAGTAAATCAGTGCAGGATTGGTGAACCCTAATTTGTATCGAACATTCTGGAGCAAATTTCCGAATACAACATGGAAAGGGACAGTGGACCATTATAACAGACACTGGCGGAAAAATGAATAGAGCCGTCTAGCGTGATACTTAATATGACACTTGTGTAATTCAAATTATCTGAGGATTAGGACCGTTCTAAATTAAAGTAAAATTATTCGTAATTATTACAAAAACGAACAAAAGAGTACCCCTACTTCTACACCGGCTCCGAACTTTCCTTGGTTTCTACTAGTAAATTCCAATAAACTTCGGTTAACCGAAAGAACGCGTTCTTTCCCATCTGAATGTTCGAGCACGAGAATATCCACGAGCTGAGGCTCCAAACCAATGCAGAGCGTAATAATGCAGGAATTTAAACAATCTAGAACATCGTTATGGGCAACACTTTTTTTACTGGTTCGCTGCACTCTACAGACTATGCTTTATGCAGGTTATGACAGGTTACAGTGCTAGTGCAAAGGTGTGACGCTAGGTACTTGGTGCACGTGTTAATTGTACAGATTCTGGAACGCCACAGCTGGATGGAGTAGACTGACTTGCTGAAAACGTCGTTACTCGACATCGCGGCATTACATTACTGTATTGAAAGCAAGACAGATGCATCCAGGCGTGGCACTGGTGGAATATTTGTGGAGTTTGGGTATGTTTTCAATGTTCCCCGTATAAACGAATCGACACGTGGATTACGACGCTATGTACATTTCCGTACGTGTGAAGCCATGCAGTTATGTATGTACTGTACTTCTACAGTTAATCAAATTATGACTGGCATACTCGGTACAATCAATTCATTAGCACGGCATTCTGTATTCTGTTATTTTCTGTAAGATGTTTTGATAAACCGCCGACAACACTGCCCTTATAGCAAAATTATGGAAAACCAGGAACCACGGCGCATTAATAAAGGCTTCAGAATTAAGGAACAAGCAAACCGGGAAAACTTAGCAACAAATTCGTGCAAGCAAATTGCATTCGGTTGGACTGTAGTCGGTCGAAATGTTGCAACGGTAAAATCCAAGGCCTCAGCTCCACATCTGCTTTCCATTCTCCTTAATACAGTTCTGCATCGATGTACTAAAGTTCGATCCATCGTTGAACTTGAACACCACTTGAGCGTTTGAACTAATCGGACCACCATGGAATGCAAAGTACGGCTGCATCCCATTGAAGGATCCCGACTTCCCACCCAGGGTTGCACTGACCACGATTTTCCCACCGGTATTGAAGACGCCCAACAGTTTAAACCACTGATTATTCTTCTCGCCACTGGGAGCGTAATAACATTTTGGTCCACTGGAATTCAGGGCATTCTTGGTGGACAGCTTCACTGAGCACTTAGTTTCTCCTGGAGGTTTATTCCCGGTTGCGCGACCCCAGGTCGAAGCGTAGAGATCCAGTCCCCCGCCGAGATTCGCGTTGGTGACGATGATGTCGAGAGCGCCTTTGCCGCAGTCAATGTTGAGGATCTGTCCGCACATACCGGGTGAGTATTTGAGGTTTTGCAGTGATCCGATGTTGCCTAATGCCACTGGAGTCCTGACACTGTACGAGGCGGACGGGAGTTCGCATGATCCGCTTTCGGTGGCTGCATGGCGGGTGGCCAGGACACCTTGAAGGGCTGCTTCCACATTCAGAACTGCTGCGCACAGAAGGAGCGCGCAAACGGCACCAATCTGCAATGCCACAAAAAGTTGCAAGGGACGCATACGAAAAAGTATAAACTTCTGTAATATAAAATACCACGCAGTGTGCGTGCTATACATGTTACAGTAGACAGTTAGATACATATATGTTCAACGGCATGTTTAGTAACTGATTGATTACTATCTCTCGCGTAAGGTTCCATGGAGCTGTGAGCACAGTCCACATATATTTAGCATTTAGACGTACCTGAATCCAAGACATGTTTCGAAAGCGTTTCGTTCAGCAATTTGCACAACTAAAAGAAGGACAATGTTTAACTTGTTGATTACGCTTATGCATTCGCAGTCCAGATGTTTTTATACGAAATAGCCGAAGACGATGATTCCGCAACGGGAAACGCCAATCTGATAATGTTATACAGAATGTCGGTATACGGCGATATCCAATGCGGCACGGAACTCTGCCTGACTCATGCACCGGAGTGCCCGGATTTAATTACGTGAATTCGAGATCGCCTGTGGGCTGTGGCTGCAGAATTTAGTAAGGGCATTTTGACGTGTCATGTGACTGTTGCATTTGTATCATGATCAACCAGGTTCCGTTGCTAAACAGATCTGCCGTTTTGATCGTCAGTGGCGATGCAGTGGTCCGTTTTCTGCGAATAAGAACTAGATGCGACAACGCCTAGCCCGTAGATTCCGACTCGGATGAGATCATTACCTTAGATTGTCGTAGCGTTTCCTGGTTCCCATCAGAAATGGCAAACAATAGTTTTTTTAACGAACACAGCCTTT
>JAQGAU010004858.1:0-10970 GCA_034698045.1 Paramacrobiotus richtersi | reverse complement strand
TCACAAGGCAGAATAATCGAAATTCGAATAATCAACATAATCAGACGAACAATCCTTATGGTGAAACTAGCTATTATTGGCTGCATACTTTGACATCGGATGCAGACAATAAAAATATAGCATGTGTACTCACCAAGGTTACCAGCACGCAACCATACAGAAGCCCCTGTAGGGTCAGCGGAGCGGAGGTCCTCAAATGGGTTAAGACGGAGAATGCAACCGTTTTATGGGAAGCCAGTCCACAAACTCCCGATCTGGACAGCAAACCATAATGTCCATCTCGAGACGTTGTTAAAAACGGTACTGTCGTGATCAGCCCCATTGCCCAGCTGAATAGGATCATGGAGATTAGTGCTTTTTTGTTGGAGCATAACTGGTAGCTGTGGGGAAGCAGAATCGCGATAAACCGGTTCAAGGCTAAACAGACATGTGTCCAGTGTCCCACTGTGTACAAAAGATACCGGCAGGCTGTCATTGATATGCAACCAATCGGAAATGTTCGGTTTGTTTGAACAAAATAGATATGCGTGTTGAATAAAAAAACTGGGATCAGAAGGGCGATCTCATGGAAAAGCAACTGGATAATCAAAATGTGGGTCCCTTCACGTCCGCTATCTCCAGCAAGTAGGGAAACCAACAGAATAAGGCTCAAGACGGCGCTTACAACTGGAATAGCGCTGGCAGTTGTATACCAAATCACTAATAAAGGAAAGTCAATAGAAATTGCTAGTACAGATACATTATTTGTGTGGTTAACGTCAAGTGCCTCCATATTTGTTGAAAGGCTGGAGCGCGAGAGAAAAACTGACGATCTCAGGAAAAAAATCACGGATGCGGTATTCTGGCTAATAACGAAATCACAGCATCAGTTACATGGAGACGAGGCCGGGTAATCACTGAGAACCGCAAACAAATTCAAGAGAAGATGAAAGAACTAAATCATGGTGAATTTCCGTTTGTCAGGTGTGGGTCGCGTCTGCAGTAATAAACCCGGCAACTTGAATTACATATGGCAGTATTTCAGTGGTACCTTGTTGGATTAGAGGGACACGGCGTTAATTACTGTAAAATAGTCATTTACGTCTGGTTCCCCGAGCAAGGAGGGACTTAAACGTTACCTATAAGACGGATGACTTGGCCAACCAACACTTGCGCATTTGCATCCCGTTGGTAATTTAGTTCGACCGCCGCACACATATTTCAAGTTCCGACAATCTCATTTCCGGCACATTCGCGAGACATTTCAGACTCTGCCGTCCAAGTCGGCGGTTTACTATCCAGATATACTTAAACCAGTGATACTGGAACAGTCGCTTGCTCCAGGCAAGATCGGCCGGTCATTAAACACGAAAATTACCGTAAATGCCAAAAGCAGCTGCGTTTCAAATGTCAAATGGATTTCCTGTATTGAGTTGCCGTCAACAAGTTGATCCATAAAACCCTTATTCTGCTGCAAGCATCACTCACTATAAATAATGCACGCCACTGCAAGACTTTCGGTTGCTCTGATCCGGAAACCGGCTGTACACAACACAATCATCAAGGCAACCGTATTCAGTTACACATGGCTAACTTTCACTTGCCCGTTATAACTAAAGAGCAAAAAGTGGGAGTTAGTGTTTACGGTCACACCGCAAATAAAACCTTCGGATTCTGCCGTGATTTGAAGCAAAGCGGATAGTTCTTCGAACAGTTTACATGTACAGCGCTAACTCGTAAATCACAAGGCGGCTCCCTTATTTGGTTTTCAATTTCTCGGACAATTATGGTGTCTTTTTAGTCGTTTATTAGCATGGCTGCATCTTCTTCCGGGAATGAATAAACAGTAACTGTGTGTACAGCCACCTAAGAGATACGCTCGCTGTCAGCTGAAGGTTCAGCGGAATAATTAGCAGCTCGCGTTTCACGTCAGACCGCAGGAACACTAAAACTTGTGGTGCCAGTAACGTGTGGATGCTCCTTGTAAGTACTGGTAGCGCTGTCTGAGCCTGTCTCACATAATTGGCTTCGATAAAGGTCAAGCATGTCCATCTCTGCACCAGTTATACTTATGTTGCTTGACCACGCCCAAACCAGAAATGTAGTGACTTGCAGAAAAGACTTCTGGCCGATCCATGGCGACTATTCTATGTTGATTTTTGTTATTAGTAAAGTTGTCAAACAGTTCTCTTGCCGTTTGGTGTGAGCTGCTTTTCATTATAGGAGAATAACAGAAAAGTATGTCCGTTATGATCCTCCGTGTAGTTTTTGTTTCAGCGCTTAGGTTTAGTGATTTTTCACGGAATGCAAGTTTGGTTTTGGCAGTAGTAGCAGTACATACCTAGTTCCGGCAAGTGTCAACAAGGAACCTCTTTTTCTGAATTTGAACTGATCTTTATTAACTGGACACCTGGATTTAGCTTAAAACATTTATGCCAAGCACGGCTGCAGGCACCACCGTTTAGAAAGGATACGTCACGTCAGGGAACCCAGTCCGGCCTAAGCGAAACCATTACAGCATACACTACTGCCTGCGCAAAACGCACAGTTACTCTTCGATCCACTTCCTAATCCACCAGCGAATTCGGTGGATGTTCTTGATTCTGTCGGTTGTTCCACTGAAGATTGGCCGCATCCAGACTCGTTATATCGCCTGACACTCGGGCTCGATTATGCACTGGCACTGCTGCCAAAGGGAGAGTGTCAGTTTCACTTTCAGCTAGCTTCGTGTCTTTTCTAGGCTTTCTGACAGGAATGCCGCTAGTTTAACGGTCCAGCCTTACCAAGTTAACGTTCCGGTGTTAACGTCCATCATGGATTAGACGCCGCTTCGGGAACAAGGAGAGTCATGGATGCATTTCTTTTTATGCTTCTTGTGGTATCTATTTTTCTAGCAATACTGAAACTGAGCCGTTCGCTGGGCAAGCTCCATGTTGCCGTCGACGTGACTCCGTTGTTCCAGCGCAATCAGACTGCTCTTGGTCTTGGTTGACGCCAACTTGATACTTTTTTACATTAGTGTGAGCGGTTTATCAATGTAGACAATATGCTGGAACAATATTGGGCATAGTATAATCCGCAAATACTGATGTCTATCACTACAGAACAATGTGTGACCTTTTGGATTATCGTACAACAGCATTCGGGTATGACACACCGCAACGAACTTACGGGCAGCATACCAAAAAAGCAGCGAAAATAAGTAGCGCGCTGCCTTCACAAACGCAATTCAGCACCATCCGGTGTCAAAGTCCCAACGCCGCAGAGAAATGTACTGGAATTAGCCGACCACAGTAACGCAGTTAAGCTCGTTCTTAAAAATTTAATACGATCCCGCAAGTGACGTCTGCAGTATCCGCTAGTGTTTCAAATATCATGGCATCCCAATTGCAAGCAATTATAACAGTGACGTTGACAGATCAATTGGCTTTAGCAACTTCAGCCGATGAACGATTAAGGATGAGCTTGGCTGCTTGATATGCTTTGTCCAGCAGCGAGGCCCGGTTCGGGTGGCACCAACACCGAATTTATGCCGCGTAAACTGGACGAATCGGGAGAAAGTCTTCTTTACAGCTTTACGGTATTCTGAACTTAGGACGACCAAAATCACCTGCAAATAAGTGATATACAATTGTAGTAAAAAGCCGCCAAAACTATTGGTAGCTGGCATCTTGATATGTGATGAGTTTTGCAGGTTTGGGTGTTACAAATGTGTGGTCGCGCACTTTCACAGTCCATTAAAACTTCGTGTTTCTTAACATATCTGGTTATCGTACTGAAATGCACTGTTCGTTCACCCGCTGACGAAATTATCGCTATAGGAATTTTCTGATTCACCAATCCCAAAGAAACATGACCCTATATTTTCGCTGATGCATCAAGTTAAAATCTCATCTTTCAACACATTCTGAGCTTTAAAAACCCCTAGCTTCATTTAACTTGCGCTTACGCGTATGCCAGGTTTAATTTTGTTCACGTTGGAACATAAACAGTTAATAAATCCTATTTGGAGCCGGCCTTGGACAACTGCTTTATTAGTTACTATCCTTGTATTTATGCGAGTTTGGTCCTTTGGCCGTTCTGCTGATGCCAGTTTATGGACTGCAGCAATAATACTGCACATAGCCATATTTCGCTTAACAAAGGCATGCCTGAAAAGTGAGCATAACTGAGAAGTGGCCGCGGTAAAAACTTTGCAGGATACTCGGAAGGGAAACGAAAGAGTCACTTACCGGAGTACCAACTGATCCAAACAATAACAACGAGCAAACCCATAAAAATAGCAGATCCCTTCCAATCCAGAAACTGGGCGCATACGCAGTAATAATCGGTAGCGGCAGGAAGCAGACTGTGTGCCACAGGAAAAACACTAATAACACCACTACCATGTCATTCTGCTTCCGGTTCTTCCTGGCCATGGCCCGTGACAGTACCCTTAGAGATCTCCGGTTCTTTTTTAACTAGAGCAGAAAAAAAAGTATGTAAATGTAAAAAGACATTGACTAAAGAAATAAGATCAGAATTTAAGGTACACTTAGATCAACTCATGATAAATATGAACTGTAGTTCACATTTATTGGCATACTCTGACAACAAGCATACCGTAGATGTTAAAGCTTAAGTGGATTTGGACTGCATACTTACCAAGGTTAACAGTATACTACAATACAATATCCCTTGCAGGGTCAACGGTGCATGTAGAGGTTCTCAAATGGGTCAGGACGGAAAATACAGTCGTTTTATGGGAAGCCAGGCCACAAACCCCCGCTCTGGATAAAAAACCATAATGGCCATCTCGAGCAGTTGTTAAAAACGGTATTGTCGTGATAAGTCCCATTGCCCAACTGGACACGATCATACAGAACAGGGCTTTGTTGCTGGAGAACAACTGATAGCGGTGGGCAAACAGAATCGCGATAAAACGGTTCAAAGCTAAACAGACATGTATCCAATGTCCAACTGCGTATAAAAGATACCGGCAGGCTGTTATATAAATGCAGCCAATCGGAAATATTCGGCTTGTTTGGACGAAATAGATGTGCGTGTTGAACAGATAAACTGGGATTAAAAGAATGATTTCCTGAAAGAACAAATGCATAATCAAGATACTGGTCCCTCCACGTCCAATTTCTGCAGCAAGTAGAGAAATGATAAGAATAAGACTCAAAAGAGCGCTTAATACTGGGATAACACTGGCGGTTATGTACCAGATCAGCAATGAATGGAGTTCAACAAGAGTAGATACATTGTTTGTGTGGTTTATAATGTCAAATGTATCCATGTCGAAATGCTAGAAAGTCGAAAAAAGAACTGATGATTTCATGAACAAAGGTCACAGTTTGAATGAAATATACTATACTGGTTAGTGAAAACATTTTAATATCGGTTACATGTAGGTTAGGCCGAGTAATAGCAGTGGAACCGGAAACTTATCCCGGACCGAAACAGCAAAGAATTAAGTTTTCCGAGTACAGATTAGGCTGCCGTACCGATGTTGGCAACTTGGCATCAACATGGGAGGATTATTGCCTTCTTGGATTACTGAAACACATCAATAATATTGTGAACCGGTCATAATTTCCGGTACTACGAGCTATAAGGGACTTAACCAATTACGCTCAGGACAGCGCGGACGGCTTGAATCACCTGCGTTTGTGTACTGTACCGTCAATAAGTTAGATTAGCTGGCATTGCATGCGCATGTACCTCTTCCACAAATCAAAGTTCCGGAAATTTTATTTCCGATACATTAGCAATACCCTTCCGATTCTGCCGATTAAAGCACTAAGCCTGCTAACAGAGGTCGAGAGAGAGAAAACAAAACAAAATCATCTACTTAATTACCATAAGCACGAAAGACCGCGTATTTCCGAGCCTGAAATGGATGGGACTTTCCTGTGTTACGGTTGGCGTTCCAGATCCGCGAACATACGTACGAGCTTAAGCCCTAAACACCATACGCATTTATCAGCATCATTAGCTAAAAGTAATGCATACCGTTTCAAGACCTTCCGGTGCATTGATTTATGCTTCCATGGTGACAGGCAACTGAATCGCAAACTTGGTCGTTCGTGGAAAGCCGGTTGTACAAACCACATTGAAAATATAGGTGACCATATCCAGTTCCGTATGGCTAATTTTACTCGCTAGGGATTACGCTTCCTTCTTGCGGATCCTGAATATATGAAGTTGAGCCAGTATTGAAAAACATTTTAAGGTGAAGCTGTCAGAATTATGCTATTTCAATCGCTCGATTATCAGTCTCAGGGTCACCGTGCTGCATTCTTGAAAACTGACCTTTACCAAGGATAGTTAGGTTCTCGCAGTAATCAACTGTCGCCGAATATTATCAGATGGTCAGTTTTGTCAGGATAATTTTTTTCTTCTTATGTCACTTATAAGCCACCAAACTAACGCCTTTGGATTGTTTTTTCTAAGCGTAGCCAGTCCCGGACAGTCCACGCATCTCGCTTGACCATCACCAACCGCGTTCCATTTAGCTTGGCGAGCTGGATATTTCTAGTTTTTTTCTTCATTTAATCTTGCTTCGTGATAAACTCATCTTTTATGAATTCCTACAATTTGCTACGACTCTGTGTTTGTAGACCTGGCTACGGGTTTATGGTTTTCTGCATTAAACATGAAAAGTTACCCTGAGTTCTTTTGCTTTATTATTAATATAACGACATAGGACTAACGCGATCAAGAAATATCGCATATATTGCGTTCTCGTGGATTTCCAGATTGTGATTTCCATATTTTAATCCCCAGTGTGACTGCTTCCTGGTTTGCTTGTAAAGGAACCCACCACAGCGTCAGCTTCGTCCCGGTACTACTATAACGGGATGGTATGCCCTTAATCCTTGCGCGCCAGGGAGAGGCCGTGGTGTGGGATGTGACATTGTTTATTGTTTATTGCACATTCTCGAATACAGTTGTTGACGCGTACAGTATGCCCACGGTCGTGCTAAAAGGACTGGATATGTTACACAGCTGCCAAAAAACAAGGAGTTGTGCTTTCCTGGAAAAGCAACTATGTTCCACCCTTTAGCGGTCGAAACGTTGGGAACCTGTCTTTACTGAGTTTGTTCAGTTTGCCAGACGTAAGATTCGTGGATTAACATGAGAAACCAGGTCTACCGCATGTATAATGCATCGGATTAGTTTGGCTGTTGTGAAGGGTAATACAGGTTGTGTTTTGGGTACTCTACCCGTGCATTCCAAGGTGTCTGGTAACGAGTTAGGTTGTTTCTATGTCTAACCTTTTCTGTACTTTTAGTAGTCTCCAAGCGCTGGCTTCGTGTAGGGTTGTGACTTTTGCCAATAAAGTTATATACAGCTATGTAAAACGGCATTAGGGATTCACAAAAACGATATATACTTCGCTAGCAGATGTATACCGTATACATAATATTATTGTGTTGATAAAAGAGATACACGTACTGTAAAACATGTCCAAGTGTTCCGATTTTCAACAGTAAGCAAACTTTCCGAAAGAATGTTAAAGGGGATCATTCATAATTGGCCACCAACCCCAAACACATCGTGGTAGCACTTTTAACTGAAGACAAAGAACTCCAAGTTACGTGCACCATTACCGGGTGCCAACATCGGAAAGCGAGTTAATATGATCCAGAACCCATGCCGTTGTTGCCCGGTCGCTGCAGGCGGATATCAAACAGGACTGAATTACGATTCTCAAATCTTCAAAAATTAATTCAGAAACAAACGGGTGGTAACCCTGGGCCATTTTGAAAAGAAACGCATCGGCGGAAAATCCTTTCCTATCTGTCTTATCCAACTCCAAATTTCCTTCTTTGCTGACAGCCATTTTGGAAAATATTCGCTCCTTAATGTTCACGCTGCAGTTGGCCAAATCAAGAATCACGCATCCAAGACTCCATACATCAGTTGGAAATCCAACTGTTTCGTATTCTTGGTCAAAGATCATCGTGACCATTTCCGGCGACATATATGGGCCAGTTCCAGCCAAATCCCTGCGCTCCAAAGCTATAGAATTTTCACGAACTCGCACCGCACCATCAAGGTCTCCAATGCGCAGCGTACGGTTCCCTGTATCACCAACGGCTGTATTCATGAATACGTTGCCGGGCTTCAGATCTCCATGAATGAATTGGTTCTGATGGAAGAAATGCAGACCGGATGCTAACTGTGCAGCGTAGTTGACCACTGCCGCAGCAGATAAACTGCAGACGCCTGTTTTGCATTGTGCAATGAGTACATCCAGATCGCCACCTAACGAATAAAGCGATGCATATCGAGCTACGTTGATGGTCTACGTTGATGGCTTCCGAATGCATCAAAAGGACTACTACAGTTAACGTTAGAATGTGGGAATTTCTTAATTAAGACATCACAAAGACAAATTTAGGTACTTTTCTGCAGTATATCCTGTCGGTTTATGATTCGTTATCACAAGTTTTGCTCCAGTTAACTGTTATCATCTGATTTTTTTGTACTATCCGGGGTTTTACCGAATAAGTGTTTTAGACCAGTTGTCATCTAGATCTGTAGTCTGTATGTGTTTCCTTATTTTTTCTTATTTGGACCATATGCATAGTTCTCGTTTCTAGTCCTGTTACCTTACCTTCGCAGTAATCCATCATGAATTCAATGTCCGCGCCTTTCGTAATTTTCCATACGGCACATTTGTGATAGGTTACTAAATGCGGATGCTTCAAATCCACCAGCTTCTGCCATTGCTCCTTGACCCTTTCCCAGCTGTTGTCTCGCTGCATTTGCTTTATTCTAGTGTTATTTAGAGGTATTTTCTTTACAGCGACTATCTCATTGCCCTTGTAACTGTCGCCAACGGTAACTGTCGCCTTATACACGGTACCATATGCGCCTTGTCCCACAAAATCTTTCCAAAAACTGTAGGTATACTCGCATCTGGACCCCATTTCCTCGAACATTTGGCGATGAGTTTGGGGTACTCCGTCATTCTCGATCACGCTGTCACGGGAACTGTCCACCCATGTGTTGCCATATGTGTGTTCCTCAAGTGCAACAAGTTTATTTATTAATTCTTCCGCCGTTATCCTGTCGTCGACTGATTTATGCCTGCAAGCATCCACAATCTGCATAAAATCTTTGGGTTCATAGTGATTCATATAAAAAATATCTTCAGCATTCGTGAACATTTCCGCTACGTGATCCATCCGTCCTAAGGCCGAGGATGCTATACGGCGCAGCCCGTGTGGTCCATCAAAAGTAAGCCGTGCTAGATAATGCATTATCCACCCTAGGCTCCATATATCGACTTTACGACCACAAGTTCTTACTCTTCGATTCAAATCAGCTGAGCAAGTAATTTCAGAATCATCCATTCTCGGAAATAACTCCATTGCCGATGGATCTCGGATTTGTTGAAAGTACATGAACATCAACTTTTCCAAGTCTGTATTTGGTGTTTCCGAGGTTTTATCCAGCGGTGATGCAGCTGCGCATGTCAGTCGGGTGCAGATGCCGTTCTGCAGGTGCCCACAGAAATGCTTTGCGCTTTCCCAGTCCATGGTAAAAACCGTATGCAGTAGATCGAGCAGTTTTAAAAATTCCTTTGTGTATCCAGTCGATTCTGTATCCTGCAAAACATGGTCTCGCATAACTGTTAGCAGTTGCAGAAGAACTTCCTGTGGAGGGAGCGCACTTTCACTCGATCGGAACAATGCATACAGCTGGAGGGCGTGCTCTGTTGCGCGACAAAGTCTCGGTTCTTGTGAACCGTCGTTACGTGTTGCCGCATCGCTGGCGTATTTCTTGTGAATCAAATAAAGTGCAGAATAAAATGGATCATCCAGGACATTACAAGTGATCTCTGTGAAAATGCTACGCACTTCTAATGCTACATGCTGCCACCCCTCTCTGCGCAGGACATATGTAGCGTACGATGCGGTGAAATTATCAAGACCACACAAACGAAGACGAAAATGGTTCCGCGATGACTGACTTACGAGAACACTACTTGGTTTTAGATCGCCGTGAATTATATTGTTTTTATGGAGATACGCTACACCGTGAGCCATCTGTTTTGAAAAGTCAAACAGTGTTTTCATGTGGAATGTTCTACCGGATCGTTCCATTTCCTCCATCATGGTTAGTAAATCAGGACCTACAAAACAAGCAGAGGTTAGATAAAGTGTGGTGAAATCGACATTCTAAGGTAGCTTTACTGTAAGGTCAAGTTGCGGGGCAGTGACCTTTAGGGCCCCAATGGCAACCCGCCACTAGCGATCCGTAGCGCAGAAGCAAAATACGTAAAAGAAAACTGTCATCTGAAAAGGACCGAAGAAGGCCCTTTTTGTTGATCCATTCCTCAGTACTTACTAACACGCGCATGCTCGCGCACGATAAAGCTTTCGACGAACGACTGACGAAAGACCATGTTTCCAGCCGCCTCAGTAACACTATGCAAGCACGGTGGTTTTGGGACGGAAGTTTTCACGGATGCCTGAGATTAAGTTTGAGCATACAATAATTTGTACAGCTGATATCGCTAGGGTGATCTGGCTTTTGAATCATGAAGTAGGAAGAAATGACAGAAACCTAATAGAAATATGCAAACTGGTACCTGGCAAATGCCAGTCTATACTAAACACTTTTTAAACAGAATTATCTGTATGGTAGATCTCGGTTCCGACAGGATCTTGGTTCCGACGGTTTTCTTATTGCTTATACCCACCAGAGCGCGCAAACCGAACAAAAAAGAAAAACCATACCATCGCGATAATCCATGATGATATCCAGTGCAGTTTTATACTGGGCGCTATGTAGATCGATACACAGCAACCAGAGGACAATGCTGTGGTATGGAACCACATTTTCGTGCTTCAGCTTTGTCAGATCCTCCCACCGCATTAACAGTTCCACATTCGTTATGAGTTCCACCTCTCTTTCAGAGCAACCGATGGTGAACTTTTTGACAGCCACCGTCTTCGGTTGCCCAAAGCGTCCCTCCACAAGCTCCGCTG
>JAQGAU010004857.1:0-10970 GCA_034698045.1 Paramacrobiotus richtersi | reverse complement strand
ATTTTGCCAGCTGGTAGGTAAGTAAACGGTTCGCTTCTCGTAGTGCAGTCCGGAAAGCTATCGTTCTCGTTGCCGGAGGGAATGCCGAGAAAAAGGGAGGTTAAATTGGGCGGGAAATGGTCCGGAATCGCCTGATCCGCATAACAGAATGCTGTGTAGTTCATGTACTCCATATCCTTGAAGTTGCATCTTGCTGCATCGGTGGGATAAGCGAGCAAGGTTGTTACCATCGCTAATACGGAGCATTTGACTAATCCAAACATTTTGCGCACTGTGTCACGGACAAACAGCAACAGAGATCTTCACCATATAACAGGTTAACGCAAATGTACGAAAGACGGCCATTTTTTATATGGCACAGCTGCTGCGTGTTACCGGATGTCCGCGGGGACTGAGAATAGTTCTACCGGTTTAACGCTGCTGTTGCACATCTCTTCGTGGTATTTCTGTTTTCGGCACTGATTAATCGCACGAAATACGGAACTGCGAACTGTGAAATCAGCATGACATGGCTTGAGTACGAATTCTTCGAAACCGAAGGGACGATTTTCGTGTGACTGGCTGAAGGCACTTTCGTTAACATCCTGTGGTTCCTTAGCTACTTGGTACGCTGCATCATATATGTCTATTGAATTCTGTCAAAGAAGATACGCGGACGCACAAACTACTATGCGTTTGAAACGTTATATGTTAGAAAATATGCGCTTTTACGTAAAATTTTTTCTACCCTTGGAATCACGAGTAAATAACATTATATTCCGCCTAGAATTATCATTAGCGGACAAAGTAGCGTTTGCCGGTAACTGTTTTCATTGATAAGCGAATGTTCACTACAACCAAAGCTTTTCCTAGTAACGACCGATAAGCAAAACACGTAGTGAACCGTCAGACAAATGTAGCTTATGTAAGTGCATTCCAATTGCTCCGTTAACCAGGTCAGCGCTTTCGGTTGCAAACACAGCGCCATGCCAGTTAACTGCAATTGTGCAAATCTCCGATAACCTGTCTGCCAACACTCCATTTGCTTTGCAATTCTTCACTGATTAGTAAACACCGATTGCACATGCAGCTTTGTGTATCAAACATATACTCGGTAGGCCGCCATGCCAGCTCTTGCTATTTAAATCAATCTAAATTTCATTTCATATGCAATACATAGGTCGTTGAATAATTTGAACACTCTTTCTACGAGATATATTCGTACGTCTGTCTACACACCAGCACAATGAGCCAACAGGGTTTCGTGGAACTGCTTAATGAGCTGCGGGCAGAAAGGAAATGCGAATTGACCGACATCCCCCTCGGATATGGAGGAGAATGCAAGTTGGGAGTTTTCACAGGAGTCTATCCGGAGGGAGATAAGTGTGCTGTCAAGAGGTTACATGCAGATGATGCAATAACAGCGAAAGGACCGATCGAAGAATACCGCCGTATGCGCGAAATGAAGCATGTTAACCTGGTTACTTACTACGGAATCGATCCAATACACAATGACCTCGGTCAGCTAACCGAGCTGTGGCTGACGATGGAGCTCTGCCAGAGTGAGTATATTTACATTCACACCAATGTCTACCGCCCACGGCAGGCATTTATCAGTGCAGCTCACGCGAAAAGAGCAGTAAATAATCTGCACACTTTATCATACATTATCTACAATTATGTTGTGCAACAGTATCTTGTTACAGAAGAAACATTGCATCACTGGGGAAGAAGAGGCCTGAGCGATTCGCGAGTGGTCCAGATAGCGCAACAGGTACTGTCTGGTTTGGAGCATCTGCATCACAACCAAATCGTCCATCGAGATCTCAAAGGAACGAACGTCCTGTTTGGCTTCGATAATACCATCAAACTGGCCGACTTTGGAACCTCAAGAAAACTAAAAGATATCATTACTCGAACCGGAGAGATAGAGCTGGATGCCCAGGGCACCTGGCCTTACATGCCACCAGAAGCGGTCAACGATACAACCGGCAGGATCGGGAGGAGCTTTGACATGTGGAGTTTTGGGTGTTTACTCATTGAGATGGTGACGGGTAGACTGCCCCTGTACAGGAATTTTTCGACGGATGAAGTCATCACATTTTCGACCAGTGGGTTGTTTCACATTGGTAAAGGCAACGGTCCGCGCTTCAGCAAAAACAGTTTTCCGCGAACCTACTCCGAGGCTCATAAAATTGTCCTGATGACAGTCATCGAGGCCTGCGTTACGGAGAGGCCAGGTGATCGGCCTACAGCCACTGAACTGCGCCAGTATATTGGGGATGCGTTTGGCAAAGAGGCAGTATGCATGACGTACAGTATTTTTAGTGACTTATGCAAACTAAAATGCCGGCTGGTTTACTTTAGGTGGCTGCTGAAATGGCAGCGCTTATGGGCTCGTTTACCCTTGAAGAGAAGGAGCTCATACCAAAGAGCAGTGCTTCGAAGAGTGGCTGCTTTTCCGACAGTGGTGCTAGTGCACTGCAGACAGTTCGGCTCAAGTCATTTCTCTCGGAGGATTCACGAATGAAAACTATACAGTTCAAGGAAAAAGAACCGAAACCTGCAACGTACGATTCTGCCCGAAAACGAAAGCTACATTTACCCATCTTCTTGCTTTAACCTTACTGTGGGTTTGATTTAGATTCCGGCAATCAGTGTTCAAATTTAAAAAATACGTAATGATGGACATTTTCAGCGGACTGGAGATCCAAAAGTGAGCGTGGTCTTCAGTATCCAGTTGCTTCTTTCTAGTGTGTTTCTTGTCAGGTTCATCGTGCGTTATCTGGACGAGTTGCGGACATCCCGCCCTCCTGACGGCCTTCCGTGCGGTCTTTTGTTGGAATCCCCGGATGCAAACATCGAGCGGTACAAAACGTGTTCAGGGTAAATCCGTAAGCCATTTCTGTGCGCTAAACGATAAGACTAGTTGTTTCGAAGGTACGACGTAGAAATCGGCACCATAACAACATTCAACAGGGGTCGTCAATATGACACCCTGATTATGTGGCCAAACGAGTCCAACAATTCGAAGGACAAGCTCACAACAAAAAAGCAACTCGAGGAAGTGTTCTCCATCAAGGCTAATCAGCTGATCATTATCGGGTCATTTCGAACGGGAATCGAGGCGAGAGAGTCAGCGGACCTATCGGTATGATATTTCGCTAGTTCTCAGATAACAGATATTGTACATTGAAGTACCACTTCGGTCAGTTATCGGTATTTTGCAGAGTCGCTGCAATTGGAAATTGCTCATTGAAGATGCGACAGAAGGGAAGCGTCTGTTGAGAGTGTCACCAACCGCGCTTACGTCTGATGTCGCTCCTTGATCGATGGTTGAAGTCTCTGGAGTGGACCCATGTCAGAACTTGTCGTTTCTCATCTGACCATTTCCCGAATTAGTCTACGTCTGTCTGGAACTGCTCCACGTCATCTTCATCCTTTAGAATCCGGCTTATCATGGAATCATCGGCCCGTATTTTCATATCCATAGCCCTATTCATATTCATATGCGTCCAAAACATGACCTTGTATTTAGTATGCATAAGATTGTTTTACGTCAACTGTTTTAACCTTGGAATCAAGAGTAGTAACATTATAGTCGGCCTTGAATTATAATTATCCTGCAATGTAGTGTGTGCCGGCAACTGTTCTCATTGACTGCCGAAAGTTCACCAGCAACAAAAGTTTTCCTAGTAACGACCGATAAGCAATGCACGTGATAAACCCTCAGACAGCTGTAATTTGCTAGTAAATTACAATTCCCTTGGCAGCACTTTAGGCTGCAGACAGGACAGTGGCATACAAGAATCTGTAGTTTTGCAAAGATACGATAACCTGTCTGCAAATACTACCCTGTAGTTAGGCTTTGTAGTTCTCCACTTGCTAGCAAAATTATATCAACTGCATATGCAACCTTTCGTGTTCAAATACAAACCGGGTCGGTGCCGCGCCAGGTCAATTGATATTTAACTCCTAATGTCATTCCGTTTGTGACAAGTGTATTACTGACAAGTGACAAGTGAGAACCTGCAACACGCTGTCTACGATATAACTTACAGGCTGTTACAGCTGTACGTTACGTGATTCATGGTTCGAACTATTCATCTACATATTGTTGTCGGCATGTACATTTCTGCATTCAGAAGGCGGCAAGTACATCTCACACTTATTCGTTGAAAAACAAAAACACGTCTTCCATTTCCCTCGTCGAGTCGACAGTACACATAACACGAATGCCGTTGCCTTGCAGCTGTACGTTTATACGTGGGGTGTACGTTACAGTCGGTTAGACAACCGGAGAGCCACGGAAGCAAAATGAGCCAACTTGGATTCATGGAATTAATTGCTAGGCTGTGTCCAGCCAGGAAATGTCAACTAACCGACATCCGCCTAGGAACCGGAGCCAGTTTGAAGTTGTACGTGGACAATAAAACTCAGAGAGCATTAATCGGAAAAGGAACCAACTGTAGAGCACACGTTTGCAGTGCGTATTAGACGATAATGTTTCGTATTACGGTTGCCGAGCGTCCACTTTGCATTCTTTGCAAGACCCAGACGATTCTGCGTTATGCATTTTGCTACGAGCGTTTAGACTTTTTTATTGCAGCTAGCGAGTTGTACAACAAAATAAGAGCTCAGAGTGCGTGACCATTTGGTGTGTAGAATGGTATTCCAGGTAATGTTTACCTTAAACGTTCTAATGACCTTTCACTTTTATTGTTATGCAAGGCATTAAGGAACAGAAACCACTCAAGTCGCGATTTGCTATTTATAACAGTAAAACTAATGAGCTACCCAACCATTTAACGGCAGATGTTGCAGACATACATTGTTTGCTTGTGAGATACTTAAGATACTTAACCCGGTATGCGGTAGCGTTGTCCGGCAAACTAAAATATGGCGGAACCTGTTGATTGACATTGTGTCCATGAAAGTATTTTGAAGATGCTCCCAGTGTTTGCGAACAATACGCCGTCGTGGAGAAAATTATGTAAACGAACTAATCACTCGTTGTTAGTGAAGCATCGCGGCTCCCTGTGAGCGTTGCCGCTTCTTGGACCGGCCGCTTGGTTTTTGTGCTGTTCTCTTCAGGTCGCAAGCCATTACGTGAGGATCGTTATTTGCGGTGCCTGCAAAGAAAAAATTGCGTGAAATCGGCAAAATACAGCAAGAAAAAGCTTATAACAGATCACGACACCGTACAGCTTTCGTATTGTGCAAGGTCTACCATCTCCGTTGTCAAGGTATTGCAGCCAGCTAAACACGTGGACCTGCTAATGGCAGTTGTGCTGTTTCTCGCATTAGGGCATCCGAAGCCGTCTTTATAACCTGGGCCGCAGCTCATTCCCAAGTGGACACCTTGGTTCAACGCGGTTTCCCACAGCGGCCGCATGGAGCAGCAGCGGCATAGACTGTCAGTAGGACAGAAGGGGTTGCCCAGGGCGTTCAAGTCAAACAAGTTGCGCGGGAAGGATTGCATGACTGCGGCAGGAATTGTTTTCAAGTTGTTGTTGCTCAGGTCGACAACATGGAGATTTGGAAAGAAAAGCGGTTCGCTGATTTTCATACTTTTCATTTCGTTTGCTTCCAAGATTATGACCTGCAAAGGAACCGAATTTAAGTTTGTCGACCGAAGCGAAGCGAAGGTCCTCCATACTCAAGACTGCTGCAAAAGATGGGGTTGCCAACCATTGTTGCGTTCGACGATAACTCAAGCAGTTTTCGTCCGATCTTTTTCAAATTTGAACTGAAGATAGATTCCAGGTTGTAGACGAGCTGATTAGTTTTTGAGATGCAGTACTTTTAAAATGACCGAGTTATTAATAAAATAAGAGCGGATATTTTGGAACAAAAGAACCTTTTGTTTCGTCAATCGCAAACAATACCCGTGGCACAATCGTCTGTGCGCGCCATAAGTATGACTGAAGAGGCAGGTCTCTCTGAGTCCTGTCTTTCGTTTATGGACCCCTGATCCTGTCTGCTCAGTCTATCGTATAACTTTTTTAATTGACTGGTGTTAACATTGTGATTATTATTATGGTAATAAATTATTATCGCAGTTCTCATGTCTAATCAAAATTTTGTTTCTTTTGGTTTTATCGAAATAGTAATTTTTCATATTATTCATAATAATAATAATAGTATTATTATTCCTCATTTTTCATTCATGTATTTTAACAGTTTGCATTTATTCATCTATTTCGTTAATCATCCTGTTGAGACTCCAAAAAAATCTTCCTGATACTTGATAATTGTATTTGCCGTTCGCTTCGGTCTTTTATCGCAGCGAAGCGGAGTGCGATTACCTAGTTAAAGTATCCATCAGAATTGAGCACCTTTGCAATGAACAGTGATTGCTCATTACTAGTAGTGGACAAAGTAAAAGAACCTTTAGGGTTGATAACAGGCTAATTTAGCAATGCGCAAAGGCGCCGTTTTGTTAATTATTGAGAGCGGCAGAAAATTGTTTTCGAAACTTGGGTAAAGCGGTTGACTTGTATTACGTTTCGAAATTAAAGTTACACCATTAGACAACTGCCCATTGCCGTAACCGCGCAGGGTCAAAATCACATGTTTCTCTACAAAACGTGGATTGAGAAACAAAACCTACCTCCAAACCCAAAGCCATCGGTTGAAGTAGCGACCAGTCAAAGCTTGTGAGCCGATTGCCGACTAGCGCAAGTTGGCCGGTGACTAAGGCCGGTCCGTTAAGAGTAACTTCGCTAAACGCTCCTGGTTCAATATCCTCCAGGCCGGTGTAAAGGATGTCTAACACCTTCAAGTTGGTGAAACGACGAAGAACACCAGCATTTAACTGTGTCAGCTTGCCATACTGTATTTGCAGTGTCTCCAGCGTACTTTTGACGTGCTCCAGATACTGACTAATTCGTTCAGCGCGGCCGTCGTTGAAATTAAAATTGCAGAACGCCATCCATTTTAGAGCAGTTATGCCTGAAATGGGCGCTTTGTCAGTCGGAAGGTAGGATAGCGGTCCACTTGTGGAGCAGTCCGGATAGCTGTTGTTCTGGTTGGTGGGGGGAGTGCCGAGAAAAAGAGAGCTTAGATTGAGAGGGAAATGGTCCGGAATCTGCTGATCGGCGAAACAGAATTCGGTGTAGTCCATGAACTCAAAGTGCTTGAAGAGGCAGCTCGTTGCATCGATGGAAACTATCATCGAGCTCGTCGCTATAACTAATATGGAGCATTTTACCCAGCCAGGCATCGTGCGCATTGTTTCGTGAAAAAACTACAGCAACCTCGTCCGTTAAGCACGTAAACGCAAACTTCCGAAAGGCTGCAAGAGTGTTATATGGTGCAGCTGCTGCGTGTTACCGGATGTCCGCAGGGGATGCGAATAGTTTTACCGGTTTAACGCTACTGTAGCATGCCGTTTTCTTCGTAGAATTCCGTCCTCACCGCTGCATAATTGCACGAACTACGGAACTGCGAACATCTCTAATACGCATGACATAGCTTGGGTACGAATTCTTTGAAATTGAGAGGACGATTTGCGCGTGATTGCTTCGGGACAGTCTCGTTAACATACTCTGATCTTTAAGCAATCTGGTAGTTTACGAAGGTTTGACAGCTCTCTACTGCTTGAGAGATCGCTTGCAGTGTGCATATTTATTATTTGCACAGAACACTCGCTGACACATAGGGCAGTCAAGCGTTTGAAGCGTCATGTGTTAAAACATTCAGTTTGAGCTTACTCATTCTCCCGGGCCTTCGTTCTCGGCAGATCACCTCCAAACCTGGCATTGCTTAGTTTCCTTCAACAATACCAGCATAAAAACGTTGCTTTAAAAAGATCCAAAACGTCGTCCACCAGATTTCTAAAAAAATTTACGGAATGTAAATTTTAAACAGCTGCTTCATTATACCGCTAGAAACAACCCAGGTTTCACAGGCGACAACGTAGAACTTGCACTGGTTTGTCGGGGACACTCTCCCGCGCACACTCACTGTGTACTGCCGATCCCGCTTTTCTCCGTGCACATTCCTCATAAGAAGGCGCTAGCGGAAACATTTGGTCAGAGCGCATGGTCTGCTCTGTCCAGAATGTAACTCATTACTCCTAACATTTGTACCTAATACTACTTAACACTGCCCTGCGGGTAATATTCCCGGACCTGCTTTATGCGACCGGAATGCGAACAGAGATGTGTCTAGCTAATGCAGGGAGCACATACAGTATGGTTACGCACCTTGTAGCCGATTTTTCGAGCGCCCGCCCTGGAGCGCCGTGAAATCCTGCGTCAAAATTTCAAAAGCAGTTCGAATGCCCGTTCATTTTAGTACCTTTCATGGTATAACACTAAAGTTTGTCACATGAATGCGAAATTTAAAAAAATTTAAATCAAAGGGCACCAGCATCGGAAACCGGTCGGACATGTGCTCTGACCTTTCCAAATTCCGCTACAATATTCCTGTAAATTTCAAGGGACTTTTTTTTGATACTTTCCTACTTTTTGGCGGTAGAGCAGTCATTTTCTACTGGAAAACAGTAACACTGAGCCAATTCAAGCTGCTGTTCATCCTCCCAGGGCGGGAGACCTGCCAGCGCCGTACAAGATGGATAGTTGTTGCGTTGACCTTTGTCTATGATGCAGCGAAAGTATGAGTCGTTGTTTTTTGTGCTGCTAATCGTGCAAAAGGAACCCTAGTATCCCTTTGTTTTCTCAATCAGAACGCAAAGAATTTATTTACAGCTTTACAGCACTTTCATTATTCAACCCGCTTTCTGATCATTACTGCTTGCTGTGATTTAGTATGCAGGATTTGACGGCTCGGCTCTCGATGCTGGCGAATTTCACGTTGAAACCAATACTGTTTCGTTCATGCCTAATTCATAGCCATTCGACTGAACAACAAAACAATTCCTAAAACCTGTTCCGGCGGATGCAGGGAGCTTGTTAGCATCCCATGTTATAACATAGAAGCCTATGAG
This sequence comes from Paramacrobiotus richtersi, assembly GCA_034698045.1. Lineage (NCBI taxonomy): Eukaryota > Metazoa > Tardigrada > Eutardigrada > Parachela > Macrobiotidae > Paramacrobiotus > Paramacrobiotus richtersi. The sequence goes on along the minus strand of JAQGAU010004857.1, from coordinate 2,038 downwards.
AGAGAGCTGTGAGCTATGAGAGAGAGCTGAGTTTAGGAGACCTGAAATGTAACGCTGCGGCGTTTCAAGCTGTTCGCAACAAACGAGCAACAACTAGATTTAAAAGGTGCCCACACTTATGCTCTGTCGGATGAAAAGTCTTCAGTGCCTAAAAACGTACCGGGTGGGTTCCTGTGGCCGGGTTTATACGACCGGCAAAATGCACGCCACCCCTACCGCTTCAATCAAGAACCGGCAAAGTGTGAAGTCAGGCCGCTGCGGTAGTTTATGTCTGTTGGATAGAGGACAAAAAGTTACACTAGACAGCAAGTGAAAGATTCCTCGAAACGCTGTGCATTATGCGACAGGACACTAGAAACGTTTTCGGCTACAAGTGGCGTGTATAGAGTTATACGTGGCAATAAAACTAAAAAAAGCAAGAGAAAAGTAATGAACGGTATCTGTAGAGTACTGTACACGTTTATGACATTACGTACACGATAATATTAAAATTTTCGTGTTACGGTTTTGGTGTGGCCACTTGGCACGAACCCCACGATTCTGTGTTATGCAGGTTTAGGTTCAATGTTTTACGTCTACAGAGCACAAGGGAATATCCCTTATCGAGGACTGTAGACGACAGAATACTGTCACGTGAGTAACTACAATGAATTTGCTGGATGAACTACTGCGCGTATGCTAACTGACAGATTATCGCGAGATCATAACGATACCAACAATCAAATCAGTACACCCATTTTCTCACAAACACATTGGATGGCCACATATCTGCCTGCAGAATATTTCCCGTCATACCGTTAAAAGTCCCAACTCTTGCAAAGGTTGACGTTCGTCGATCACCACGGGCAGGAATGTAGACGCTGGCAAATCGGGTGTCTATTCCTTCAGTCTTCGGTTGATTTGCAATATGCCCGTTACATTCCTTGATGCTCTTAAATTTTGACTTCTCCACGCGAGGGATCCCGCTTGCACAAAAATCTGCATGTGGTTTGTGAGGAACTTGGAATGTACACATCAGCTCATTTCGTGATTCTTCGTCCATGGTTCGCGAACCTCGAATCCCTTCAGGCGCCTTTGTGGTTACGGTTGTGCATGTCTAGGAGCCATAATCTTAACTTGGGATACGTCCTTCATAGGTAACGTAGTAACGTGTTACGAAAACAGAAACCACTCAGATAATGAGTGGCTACTAAAAACAGTAAAAGTAATAGCCGCGTGTTAGTACGAGCATTTAGTCTCTTTTGTTGCAGTCTTACAGATATTGAGTTTCAAACCAAAATACGCCCTCGAAATGCCTCACAACTGACGCGAAGAGTTAGATTCCAGGTAATGTTTACTTCACACCTGCGACCTTTCTGTTGACCTCTCACTATCATCCATGCTTATATAACGTATTACGAAAACAGAAACCACTCAGATAATGAGTTGCTATTGAAAACAGTAAAAGTAATAGCCGCACATTTGTAAGAAATTGTTGCAGAAATTGGTGTACGTTGCTTGCTTGCTGGTAAGTACTTTAGATAAAGCGGTATGCGATGACGTAGTTCGGCAAAGCAAAACACTCCAATAATTGTTAACTACCATTCTTTCCATGAAAGCAACGCGTAGACGCTTCAGATATTGGCGAACAATACGACGTTTGCGGAGCAAATAACTGTCCGAATCGTTTCGTTACTAGTGGAGCAACGCTGCTCGCCGTGGACGTCGTTCCTCTTTGAACCTTCCTGGATATGTTTTTGGTTTCCTTATGTCGCAGGCCATTGCGCGGGGATCGGCATTTGCGGCGCCTGTAAAAACATTAAGGACCAATTATTAAAAATGCACAAGTGTAGAGCGTAGATCATAATACGAACATACGTACAGCTTTCGTATTCGGCAAGGTCAACCGTTTCCTTCGTTACAACATTGCAGCCAGTTGAACACATGGACTTGCTGTGGACATCTGTGCTGTTTCCCGCAAGAGGGCATTCGGACACATCTTTATATCTGTAATTTGGTCCGCAGCTCATTGCCAAGTCAATACCTTGGCTCAGTGCGT
>JAQGAU010004856.1:0-10971 GCA_034698045.1 Paramacrobiotus richtersi | reverse complement strand
CAGGCTGCTGCCAGTCGAACACCGGTGATCTCCGAAAAAGCCGTATCCAACATGCATGCACTGGTCGCCGCTCTGACATGTGGTGTAACCGAAAACCAACACTTTCACTTCAACGAACTCCAGTTGAAGCCGTATGAGAGTTTGATCTGCACACAAGTATCCAGTGTGGAATTGCAAGAATTGATCGTCTACTCGCTGTGTAATCTTGTGGAGAGTTCCAAATCGGATATAAAGTATGATCCAAATTTATGTCATTACTTTCTTGATGGAAATATTGCCTGTTTTGATACTAACTGATTGAAACGGCATGTTTTCATTTTTCTTTTCGCTTTGATAGATCCGGCTGGAGAAGTCTTTTTTGCACGTTACGTGGTATACAGATTGATTCAAAAAGCGGCAGTTTATTACAGGCGGCCAGCGATGTTTATGAGGTTGGTACTTGGTATCTGTTTTTCTAAGCGTGCATATATTCATTCCCGCCAACTCATAGTAATACAGTTGTTAGAAAGATGATTCTGTTTGCAGGCTTATTTAAATAGTGACAGTATCCGGATCTATACCACCTCTTTGTGGGAATGCATTCAAAGTTTGCTTAAACTTTATCGTACTGCCCGTAAGTACGGCATATGTTAGTGTTTAATCGACAATATATTTTATGGGTTTTTTGACGTGTAACTATGCATGTGTGGTTTTTACAGTGGATGCCAGCACGTCCGATTCTTTACCATTATTGGGACAGAATGCGTTGAAGTATATCGGGCACTCGATACGACTGATGTTTTCTTTGCACTTGATGACAGACTTTTCGGGTCTTATGGAAGCTGCAAGGTACAAATTCACTTTCTGATGACCGAATGATGATTTCTTAAAAAAACTAAGTTAACATGCATGATTTAAATGCTGTCTAGAATTCGGGCAATGGTACCACCAATTCAAGAAATGGACTTTGTTCTGGCTATAGCATCGACTACTGAACTGTTGGAAGAGCATCTTTTAGAGCAGATATACGTGTGGATACCGGGAGAAGAAACGCGATCGGAAGTCCGCAGCAGATTTTTCGCCCAAAAACGCACTTCCATATTTACTGCCGACCATCTGCTGGACTGCCTCTTGCAATGGGACGAGAAGAAAGGAATTCTGACGGCGATCCATATTGTTCTGGATGGATTGATCAATGGATTAAGCACGTCGTATAGTGCTGTTAATAGCTGCGCTGTGGAAACGATAATAAATGTTCTTCGCATCGGTGTTGATAAGAAACAGCGTAAGCGCTTAGCATTCCGAACCATGCATCGTGCCTTTGTTTTATAAGACATTTTTTTAGATACCAATTTTTGCCTTTTGATCATCTCCACATCGCTTCTGCCGGTTATGCAAAAAATGCTCCGGCGGAAAAATTCCCGACATGATGGACCATTTCAACAGCTGATTGGCCTGTTGACAGAACTTGTGGCGGATATCGTCAGCTATAATTACGCAGGTATTTTGAAGCACTAGTATGAAAAAGACATAATCCTTTACATTGTCTGCCTGTTAAAATTGTTCGGCCGTATTAAAGTTTATTTTATGTACGTATGCAGATATTCTTAGCTTGGATTATCATCTGGACGTGCTTTTCCATTTTTTGGCGGAATGCCTGGCATGCGCACACGAAGCGACGGTGAAGTTGGGTTCGTCATGCATAAGGTGAAACTGTCGACTTTAAGCGCGTACAATGTTAAATGTGAAACCCAAACACACTAAAAATGTCGAGGTTCTTACATAAAACTTTGCCGTAATGAACATTCAACTGTAAAGAATATTAACAGTTACTGAATTTGGAATTCTGTTTCATGATTAGGCATTTTGTGACGAAAATCACTGAAATCCCAACGGTTCTGTGCCGAGAGAGTATCGTCCGCAATTTGCTCAAGATGGTCCATGTGACCTTTGCGCCGCTGCAGGATTTGATGTCGTGCTACAATTACCATTCGAAGAGCATCTATGGTGATACTGCCCATATTAAAATTGCCGTAACCAACGACAGTTCTTTCATGGAGATGCAGAAGATGAGACGGAACGCATACCAGGTTTGACTGCATTTCAACTGGGTATCGACGAGATTGGGGACCATGTTACCGTTGTTCTCCAGATTTTCTTGACGGAAGCACAACGCAAGAACGAAGTAAACTCCGTGATAAATCCGGATACGAGTGTAACAGGGAAATCTTTTGCCTTTTTGGTGTATCCATCCGAGCTAGATTATCATGTTAGCTCCAATCTGTTTTTGAAAAGGTAGGTAGACAATCGGTGACCTTTAATCCACGAATGCAAAATAGACATTTATGAGATAAAATTCGAAGAGGCCATTAAGTTAACAATAATGCTTCTGCTGACTTACTGTTTTCTTGTAGGATACCGGTAGATGTGCTGGTGAACAGTTTGTTATGCGTTTTCCAGACGCTGAACGTGCTCCAGCATATGCTTAGTTCCCACTTAGAAGCCGGTAAGTACCGTATCTGCAAGATTATTATTATGGCTGGGCAAGACATAATAGTTATGCGGAAAGCAGATGGGCACTGATAACGATTATGTGCATCTAGCGCATATTGTTATTTAGGTTTATTCTCATATTTAGGTTTGAGTCTGATAAAATCGCTATGTGGGTATGCAGCAATAGTTTGGATTATATCCATGCTCGTGGTAAACTCGTTGTGTCATAAAATTAATATCATTCCAGACGTATCAGTAGGAGTAGTTGAACACGCTGAAAAAGTCTGCGCCTGCATTCTCTAAACGAAACGTTGTGGCACGCTGCAGACTGCTTATCGGTCGAAGCGGAAATAATTTCTGGATGGCTAGATTATCTTAGTCATTTATAACTGCATTCCAGGTTATAATTCGGGTCATTATCATTGCAAGCGTTTGAAATTCTGAGCTGAATTTTTTTGCGGATACGATTAGCATGGTACAGGTAACTGATAACGAAAATTTATAACCGCAGTAATTCTGCCGGATTGGAATCACTGGTATCATTCATTTAAGTATTCATCTGTTGCTTTGGTTCAGCATTGCTTCGTTGCACTGGTTTTATTTTATTGGTTTTCTGCCATTAGTTAAGACATGATTTGTGAATTGCAGCATTCGCAGAATACCTCGGAAGTTACGACCGCCTAATGTTGCTGTGTATAATCCGCCACATCTATACCCTCGCATGCGATTTCGACAACCTTTCCGGATTGAAGTTCCTTATAAAGCGCGTATTTTCCAGTCCATACGCCATCAATCTATGCCAGTTAGTTGAAACCAGTGGCAATATACACAGCATGGAACTTATGAAAGTCGCCCTGATGCAACGAAAATTATCCCCATCCTTTGCACCGTCCCGTGAATCGCCAATGGTTAAGCTGGAGAACGATGTGTTTTCCTTGGAAGCAATGGCTTTTTTCGAAGAATATTACAACAGATGGGCAGAACATCTCGTCCTGGATTATGTTGCTTCGGTTTACCCGAATGAGAAAATCGTTAAGCGGTCAAATTCGGACTTGAAAATGACTTCCGCCATGGAAAGCCAACCGGAAACAGAATGTCCAGTGGGGTCAGCTGGACTGGTCGAAGTCGCTCTGCACGATTCGGTACAAGCGAATCAAACACCGCAGCTGTCTGGATCCGGATCAAGTGTGCAAGGACGTTTGATCCTAGCCATGATCGAAAGTGTGGAAAAAGAACTGAGAAATATGAAAAAGCCGACACCGAGCGTTACGGAGCTGGACTGCGTGACGGACGCCCCGCGCAAAAATCCGTTCAGGGAAGCGGTCACTTCACCCATGGAACTGCCCAGTGATGTTGCAGTTGAATTGCAAAGTGCGATAGAAGAGGTCAGTGACGCACAACTTGGTTCCTAAACATTTCACGAAAATAATAACAATAATGTAAACAGTGGGAAAATGTCTAGCTTTTAGTTTACTGTTAAAATGATATACGTAGATGAATCTTCACTGGGTCTAATAGTCATAAGATTAAAAAAAATTAGCTTCACCACAATAGTGTTCGAAACCACTTCATTGTGAAAAATTTCTTGGATGGGTATTGGCGAGCTTCATTATTTTGATGGGATAAAAAATTCAAAAATGTGTACGAATTGGCAGCTCTTTGGGATATGGTTTCAGGATGGTACGATCACTAAACTGGGCAAGAAGCGTTTGATACACACCTTGTTTCAACTTCCCTCTTTTTCCGACAACGAAAAGATTATTGTTTCGACTGCTGTGTTGCGTTTGTGTAAGATGTTACTGGAGTACAATTGTTGTCCTGATGATATTTTGACCACTATTCATAATTCTTTACTGTGGATTAAGAATCACTCCAGTGCATAAAAATGCAGTTATTAATGTCTGATACTTTACAATGAAATTTGCACAAGAAGCTTGAGAAGAAAACAGTATTTCGGACTTCGGTTTTTGCTACTACCCGTTCAACAGAAATTGCATCAACCGGAAACAGAAGAACAATGGAAATCATACGACATTAGCACATTCTGGCCGTGTACGCATAAGAATCGGAATAAACCGGCTCGAATTCGTTATTCTAAAACCGGAAGTAGTAACATAGGAACTGTATAAGTAATGCAAAGGACTTACTGGCACTGCCAGCCGGCAAGAAATGCAAAACATAAAAATAATCATTCTGGAGATTCTATTCTGTACAATACAATTATGTGCAACCTAAACGCTACGATCGCTGTGATCCCGTTCATTTCCCGTCCACAGGCGGGTGGTTTTCCGCATCCGGAACCACCAAGATCTCTCCTGCCGCATACGCCCGAATTACGGCGTAACCGGGGCATGACTGATTGGTCCGAAGATGCCGTGCAATGGATCGCCTGAAAACACGAAACGCTGATGTAGTGAATTCGAACTGACAACCATTTTAGACTCAGATTAACGCGTTTACGCTGCGCCTTTCTGCAAGAATCTTTAGAGACTGGATACATGTATGATATGATATATCTAACGTAAATTAAAAGCAACTGCAAAAGATACAAACAGGCAACATAACTTAGCTATAAAAAATTAACAGTTAAAAACTATAATATTATGCATATTAGTATGAACAGAAAAGTTTGGCTAACGTTTATCAATACGCCTAAAAGTCACTTCACACGCCGGCAACGATGTTGCCATCGTTGTGATGTAATGTAGAATTATGTAATACAGTGTCCACGATGGTACACTGTACTACGACCGCCTGTCAAATCTCGCCGCACTGTGACAAATTGGTTTCACGGTAGTGCAGTGGCTTAACTTAGCAGTGCCACTGTCTAAAATTATTGTGTTCTGGATGCCGAATTAAACTTTCTACTCGACCGGGAACGTTAAAACAAGTGCCATGAACATTAAAATTAAGCAAAAATAACAACTGCGCTGCTAAGTTGAGCCGCTGCACTGCCGTGAAACCGATTTGTCACAGTGCGGCGAGATTTGACAGGCGGTCCTAGTACAGTGTCCACGGTTACATCACACCGATGGCGACAGGGGAATCGGGGATTGCGGCTAACTTTGGCCGCTGATCACCTTTCAGCATTACAAAAATCGCTGGATTTCAGTGCAAATTTAGAAACAGGATGAGAAGTGCTGTCAAATGATGTAGTAAGCTAAATGTAGTTAGTTCGAAGATTATTGCCACGATCTAGATCAGTTCTAAGCAGAAGTTACTCGGTATAAAAGCTAGGATGTTATTAATTGAGCTTAATCAAGCTGCAAGAAAAATCGACTATTTGAGATATTTGAGACGATATTCGCTAGCTAAACTAACTTCAGAAGATCCACGCCGCAGAATTCGCACTGGATTCGGTCTTCCATCAGATGGGTTTCGCGATAGTGGCGCCTCGCATCGTCCGACCTGAAACATAGCAAGAATCGAATCAGAAACCACTTATTACAGCCACATTTAATATAAGTATTACAATGTTAAACGCACGCAAGAATTTTACATTATTTGGTGAACCCTGGCCCTTGGCCCGAAGATATCGAAGTCATATCACCGAGCGCTCGTTGACGCTCGACCGAGTCACTGGAGTGGAAATAAATTTGCCTGTATCATGCATGCACACATGCTAGAGTAATGTGCCGGTCTTTGTTTCAAAACTTTGCCTCGATTCGGTTGAAATTGTTGTTTTGCCGGAAATTTGTTAGTTCTTTTGTGTGTTATGGTCAGTTGTGGAGATAAATAAATATGACATTATTGCAATATTGTGGTACAATAAACGAAAAACCAAGATATTGAAACAGCTGTTTTAAGGCTGATTATTTAAGGAGAAGCGAGGAAAGTCAAAACTTATAGTGCAGGCGGCTATCTGTTGAAAAAAGCAAGCGGGGGCGAAAGGAGAGGCCAAGTGTCAAGGCTGAGTAATCGCACCTCCAGCAATATATATAACCTTTCTTGCTGTCAGACTTATTTATAGGCTAAAAACAAAACCCCGTGGGGAAAAAATAAAAAACCACGTAAATTGACCTTTTAACGGCATTTGCGCAACAATAAGGTAACGTCACCGCTTTCTCACCCCAGAATTCAAGCTGAACAATGATATTTTTTCGTATTTAACGAAACAGTATAATGATCAAAATTAACAATAATCAGATGTTAACAGTGCCGGTTGTTGGGGAGCAAGGGTTATTGGGATGGAAAATTGGCAAGTCTCAAGTGGAAACGCCGAATTTTTGGTAATCAGTTACACACGGCAAGTCAAGTCTAAAGGAAAGCATGCAGCACAGCACAAGCGATGGTCAAGACTGATGCAGCTAGATTTATTTGCGTCAGTCAAAAACCGACCCGTGCAGGCCTGATCGCAGGGTCATACCAGTGCCGGGAAGGGAGTCTGTTTTGCCGGGGAAGCTTTTCTGGCAGTGCAAAATGTTATCTACAGTAACCGACCAAGAAAACTACGTTAATTTTGAGGGAGACCTGCACATGATGGGGAAGTGCTGCCGGCACTCACCTAGTTGCACCATATTTAACTTACGAAGGCATCTTTTCTTTTTATAAGCGGGTTTTGTCTGGCCCAAATTATTTTCGAATACGAGATTATTACACGAACTATATAAAAATCTGATATCTACGCCATGCGCTGTACTGCGTATTATATGTACCAGTCAAGAGAACAACTATCCCGACGCGATATGCAACTAGCACTTTTTTGAAAAAATTAGCTTATGGGATGAAGGCTTGACCTACAGAATCTGTTTTTAAACTATCAGAATTCGAACAAGAGCCACCGTCGGCTACTTCTTGCGAAACGATGGGAGAACCAGCTGACCATGAGCGTTGGCCCGAAACAATGAACGAGACAGGCGAGCCCATCTCTCTCGCCCGTTTCAGGCGAGAGAGCCGCAGCTGCCCACTTTCTCTGAATGCACTGTGCTGGCAGGCCGCACTGATCAGAGAAATACAATAGCTGTCTTGACTGCCTTGTGTTCATCTACATATCCTGGAAAAACGATAAAAACAACTTCGTGGAAGCTTTGCGCCCGGTTCGCTCACCGGATCGAGCCGGTTATGGTCTCACAGAATGGGACAACCTGAACCAATGCAGAACATATTTGCGCACACTTTTAGAGAAACGTCTCTGAAAGAAGTTGGATGGAAAACACTTTTTTAAAACTGTCGTTTTGTGGTGACTGAGTTGAAATTTTTTAACGAAAAAAACCTGCGCAAGGTGCAAGATCGTGGTTTTTGATAACTTTTCGTTTCCTAATTTCAAATTTCATTCTCAAAGTTTCGCTAAAAGAGACCAAAGTTTGAATTTTTAAAATTCATGTCAAAATGAAGAATTCGATTTTTTCGTCGGAAAATGCTTCCAGCCTAGCAACACATCTTCAAGGAAGATCGTGGATGAATTAATAACAGTCTAACTTCTAAGACCGCACAGTTTACAGGCTGGGTAGAATACCTTAAGAATATTAAGCGTTTCTCTTGGTTAATGCTTCTCGAAACGCCGCTTGTCGCATGTCCCGCCCATATGTTATTAATATAAGCGCATGTTACCCACTAACCCATTGGTTGGTTGCTACTACGTACTAACCTATTGAACGTGCGAGTGCAGTCCGGAGCTTGGCAACGCTCTCGTTCCAGATGTTCAAAGTTTTGATAATTCTTTCTCGGCGGCATATTTTCAATCAACGTTCTAGAAACAGCACGGTCGGGTCAACTGAATAAGGAAATTTTTGGCGGCCCTTTGAATTTAGCGGGCTGATACCGCTGGCACATACCTTGTATGATGTATATCCACAGCAGAGAAAGCCGATACTGTCCTGGGGGTCCGGTATGTAGTGTCTGGCTCAGTCAGAGGTAAAAAGACTATACACTGAACATGTTACCCAGCTGTTACCCATCGACCCAATATTTTTCCGATGGGTATTCAGATACTTCAGCCAAAAATTCATCGCAGTTTATTGGTAGCAGAATGCGATTAACGTTTCTGATCTCCAGCGGAATTTGTGGTTTCTTTTTCCAATTTCATTGGGTATTACGATTTTCTATCTAAATTGCCAAATAAGTCATACACCGATGCAGTCAGAACTCCCTTAATAGAACGGTCCGGAACCGGTGTTTCCAACGTGGGCTCCTTCGATACAATTACAGACTCTGTTGCAAGGAGACGTCGTTTTGCGCCATGGGCTGCAGTGGCCTGGTAAATACTTGCCCGCCACAACCCCAACCCTAAAAATTGCATTAATTCAAGGCTACGTTGTTAAAAAATGCATTGCGTTTTTATTCCGCTAGCTCCCTTGTGTGATGGTGGAGGCTCCAGTTGTTTTGTACAACGAAATAGGTGAATGGCTGTTTTTACGGACAGGAGAAAACAGATCGACTTGATTTCTGCTTCCGCATGGCAAATTGGAAAAATTGCGCAGTAATGGTACGTAGTTTGACTTTGGCTACAGTTCCTTCGTGTGCTACCTGGGATAAATTTTTATTTGATTTTTGGAATTTCTGTTGTGTCTACAATGACTACACAATCTATCAGCGAAACTCATAATACAATACAATCCAGTCCGTAACACGTTCCCACTGCGCAGTACAAAAATCCAATTTTGTTTCTTTTCGGCTGTAAAAATTCTTGCGTCACTATACTCAACACCATACGGTTAGATATTAAAAAACATAAACACGTCTTCCATTTCCTTCGCTGAATCAACCGTAATAACGCAAGTGCCAAATCGCCGTGGCCCTCCGCCTTGGAGCTCCAATAAGTATTAAATTTTGATTTCCCTTCGCTGCGTTTGTAAATCATGCACGGGCGAATGTGCGAGGCTACGACGCTGTAAGCTGTCGAAGAAGTGCAGGAAGAAAGCGGGCACACGCTACACTTAGCAACGTAATTAAACGGAGTTGTGGATCTGCTGGCAACGAAACTGAACTTGGACATCCTGGACCGACGGTAGGCGGACGGATGGCGTTACGCCTTGGGAACGCCGGAAGATGCTGACCTGAGATGCTACTCAACGATGCATAGCCTTGTCATACCTCCCAGCACCATCCACGAAAACAGCAGCAGAATAGGCTGGGCATTCGAAACTCGGAAGTCATTAATTACCGAAACATCACCGTAGACTTATCTTTTTCGCCCATTAGGATTCGATCGCGAGACATTAGGGCCCGGAAGTTCACCGCCTGCTGTCCACCTTAGCAGGGAAAATCCGTCAAGAAACAGGAGAGAAACGGGCCTTGAAATACATGTACCATAAGCATCGAACTGCAACGTGCCAACGCCATGCCTATCATGGGAACATTTTCTGCGGCTGCGCCTAACTCAGGCGCGTCTGACTGCGAGCGTGTTTTTATCAATCTTTGTGTGTACCGCGGTTAAGATGATTCTACTTGTCACACTGTATTCGCATATTAATAAAAACGGCTAACATAAAATGCTATTTCCTCGCTGTATTTCTATACCAGTTATGCGCTGACGGAAAAATTAAATCGGGCGTTTTCACGTTCGGCGGCATTTACAAAGGTGCACCATGTCAACATGGCGGTCTGTGAGAAAACTTGCCAGGTTACGCCAAACCTGTTTCATATGCCCCATTATGGCCACAACTTTTGATCCACCACATTATTCGCTATTAAATTTCGAACATAACCCCAAAATACACAGTCTTAGTGGTGCAGTGGTCAACACATTTAGTACGACCTACTGGGACAAGTCCCCGCGTTTTTGGGAATATGTCGAACCTCCCTGCAAGGGCGTGAAAACCCCGAATTTAACAACTCAAAAAATTTCGAATAGCGAAACTTTGTCCTGTTGTAAGTCTTTTTGACAACGGGTTGGCTACTGTAGCCAGGTGACACTGCCGCTTCCGGATTTCTCGTTACGCGGAACACTTTGTTGTTTTTAGCAAGCCAGAATGTTTACTGTTTTTTTTCTTAATGTCCGTCAAAAAATCGAGGGCCATGCCAAACAACAGTTTTCCGGCTAAGAAGGGCCAAACAACACAGGACAAATATACAATCTGCAGTTCCAAAAATGGCTATCACTGCCGGGAATTCTAAAAAAACTAAATCAAAACTGGCTTTTGCACTTGCCGCCGAATCCTGTTTATCCGACATACAATAAACATTCACTGATTACAGTTTTCGTTCTAGCGACACGTACGGCTTAAGCAAGCGCTGCGAGACCTAAAGCATGTGTTTTCTCCAGCTCCGCAAGAACGACGGCAGATTCCTAGAAAATAAAATATTTCAGTGAATAAGTACGTAATACATAAGAACTGCTGCATAAAACAATTTACTGCTTTAAGTTCTTCCTACAGAGTACAGTCTCAATCCATAAATAGTTCAGTGCTAACGCACCTCTACAACGTGTGTCGGCATTCCTGTCAGCTTTGCAATATTGACACCAAAACTCTGGTGAGCCACGCCAGGTTGAACGAGATACTGGAAAACAATACCATCATCCGACACCATCGCTGTGACCTGGCTCAGCACAATACTCTT
>JAQGAU010004855.1:0-10971 GCA_034698045.1 Paramacrobiotus richtersi | reverse complement strand
CCCGAAGCCTACGCTCTCCTCCGGGAGATCGCCAACAAGACCACCCTCCCCAGTCCCCGGCTGTTTGGATCGTACGGGGTGGGCAAGCCCCTGGTGGGGGAGCTGGCGCCCATTCGACCGCGTGAACACCGCTGGCAGCCCCAGCCCGTCACCATGTGGAACAAGGAGTTCGCAGAGATTATCGCGAGGAATCGTCCGTCCACCAACTACCTGGTGGCGCATATGCGGGAACGGGATTTGACGATGCGGGGGGTGACGTTGTGGTTTAAGCGGAGGAGTCTGGCTAAACGACGGAAGGAACAAGCGTTAGTGTGCCTTTTTCTGAGACGCGCATTTCCCTTGGTTGATATTTTCACTTCGGAAATCCTTTTTTCTCCATTTACATTATTTTGCTTGCATTTTTGCAAAATTTCGAAAAATTCTATTTCAAATTTTCCATGATTCAGGATTTTTGTGTATTTTTGGGATCGTTTTGTTTCGCAGTGCTTTGTGCAAAGAACAAATCCTGTAATATGCTAATTATAATAATTGGCATATTACAGTAAATAATGATTTAATTTAATAAATGATTTATTTAGTTTATTAATAATTTATTTATTAATTATTTAATAAAGCATAAATAATTTAATTATTTTTATTACTCTTTCCGAGACTTTCGTATTGTGGATATGAGTCGAAATTCTTTAATCATTTCCTTTTCATGTAGCTATGATGTGCAGCGTAATCAGGAACTGGGTCCGGAACTGGCGTGCGCGCACGTATTTCTCAGTCGTGGAGCACGCGTTAAATTCGAGGGCGTGGACCGGTGGTATGGAGAAAAGGAAGGCAATATAAACGCCGTTCCGAAACGATTTATGGACACCATCCGCGTGGAAGCCATCGATGCCACCGGCACCGATATCCTCTACGAGGGTTTTGAAAATTTAGGTGAGCAATCAGCTATTTTATTTCTGCCGTTATGAATACTAAATGTGCGGCTGTATCGTTTGTTGAAATTCACAAAAACCTTTTTTTTATTTGTTTCGCAAATTTTGAATAATGCTTGCGAATTATTTTAATTATGCTATTTGAATTGCTGAAAATTTCATTCATTTCCATATCGGCTTTGATGTCAGTTTTTCTTATACATCGTCATTTTATATTTCATTTAGAAAATCCTTTCGATCGATAAAAAATCGATGGATTTTTTCGCGGTACTTTGCAATTTTGTATTGTGAAAATTTCTTAGTTTACGACAACAAGATGGCAGTGCGTTTTGGAGGTTTTTTTCCAGTTGATACTGATTTATTTACAAGAAGGGTACATAATTATGGTAAAAGAAGTTAAAATGTTTTTGTTTCTCTAAGACGATCATTTTTTGAGTTTTGAACATTGTCGAAAATCTCCAATTGGGAAACGTGTGTAATTCTTTCGGCATGAATCGTAGTGTAATGGCCGTGTTGGTGGAAACCGTAGTCTAAACATTAATCTGTGTGTACTGTAGTTAGATTGTGCCGTTTGGTCAAGCTAATAAATTTCAAAGTAATTTTTGTTTTCCTTTTTCTGCAGTCGGGTTGAGATATCTGCGTTCCTTAACACTACGCAACTGCAAAGACGTGGATGACTGGTGTATGCCGAGATTGTTTATTTTGTCCAATACGCTGGAATATCTGGATTTAAGCGGATGTCCCAAGATTAGCGAGCGGGGCTTAGCGTGTCTGTACCATTTACGGTGAGCTGCGCTAAAACTGTACTTACAAAAAAAAACAAATGAAATATTTAACGCGAAAAATAGTAGAGACAGGTTTTTTATTTCCGTGTTATGTATCCTTGTATAGTTAATTCACAATATTTCAAGCCGTAATCAATCCTACTCGTTTGTTTCTGCGCCATTACGCTACGATATTCGACATTTCTTGGACGCAACCTCGTCAGCTGCGTCCGTATTAATGTTGCCGTAATGGTACCGTTTCCACTAAAATACAAAGCGGGTGAACAAGCATTAGGGAAAATAAAGTAAAATGTGGAATTGATTTAGTTAAGGGATAACTATAGTAATAAAGAATAATTAATATAAAATAATTAGTAATTTAGCAAAAATAATATAGAACTAATTGTTACAACTGCTGTTCAGCTTAATTACTAACAAAAGAATGTGCTAGAGCATTTACTAACTGAGCGCAGAAAGCAAATGCTGTCTGACTGTGTGGTTGTTAAAATGTGAATTTTCGTATTCGCCAGTCCGAGATGGTGTTGGTTTCATTTTTCTAATATGAAAGAAGAAAAGTCTTTGAATATTGTTCTTGTTGAAAAGAAAAGACTTTCCCCATAAACCACAAAAGTACACGTCTCTGTTCGCAGGAACCTAAAGACCCTGGTGTTGGAGAACATGGATAAAGTGGAGAACAAGGAACTCTATGCGCTCCTCTTAGAAGATGAACTCCCGTTCTGTGAGATGATCGGCGTCGAATACAATCAAAACCAACTCCCCGCTCCCACCCCGCTGCAGCAACGCCTCTCCGCCGAAGAGGAGTGGCGACGGTTGAATGTCCCTGTGTTTGATACGACCGCCCATCCGGATACCGTGGAAGTGGGTAATCCGGTGTATTCGGAAGCGTTAGTCAAGGAGAAGATGGAGCAGAAGGCCCTTAAAGAGAAACCGCTTAGAGATATCAGGAAAAAGTATGGTGTCGATTAGGTCAGCGTTCGCGGTGTTGTTGATTTACTGCGGAAAAGTTGTTGTGAAAACAATGAGCAGCAGTTTTTGTGATTGCATTGGAGCTGAGAAATAAAAAGACGACAGTTTTCTCGCGGTTTCAACGCTTCTTCTCAAGAGGGACCATCAATGCCACCAACGCAGCGGGTAAACAAGTATCAGGGAAAATCTAGTGAAATATAGTACAAGCTATTTAGTAAAATAATGAATAAATAAAATGATAATAAATATAAAATAATTTAGTAAAATACAGAACTCATTGTTGCAACCGCTGTTTCAGTGTGCTAAAAAAGGAATGTACTTTAGCATTTCTTAACTGAGCGCAGGAAATCAAATGCTGCGTAATTAACTGTGTGGTTGTTAAAATGTGAATTTTCGTATTCGCAGTCAGAAATGTTTGTGTTTTTCCAATGTGAAAGAAAAAATGATGTAGAATGTATGTCCACACTTCAGGTTCGTCCGCCATTATAACCCGGTTCGGGTTTTCATTGTGGCCCAGAATACGGTACAAACCCAGACAGGAAGTATGCTAGCAAGAAAGCGTTTTATGTTGGCCTGCTAGAATCGTTGACCTACTTGAAGGTTTCTTGTCAAGTTTTTCAAACATAACAATTTCGGACATTATTCTATACACTACTGTATTTGTATATTGATAATACTTATTGCTGGCGATTGTCTGCAGCGTATGTCTGGCAACACATTACCAGCTAAGTAGCCGGCAGTCGTAGTGTATGGGCAGTAGATTTGGGGAATTATGCGTGCAGAATTGTCCTCATAAATATTCTATCCTGTTCGGTTTATAAGAGCCTTTGACTGGTTCCATCCTTAATCTTTTTAGTATACAAATGTAACGTTTAATATACAGCAATCTTTTTTGCATTTATATAGCCAGAAAACAAAAGGTCTACAATACTCACTCCATGCTCATTCGAATTTTTCTTCCAGATTCGGCCTGGTTTTCTAGCCGCACGACAATAAGATATAAGTGCATCATTATACACAATTATCAAATCTTGGTAATATGAAACAGACTATCGACGAATTTCATGTTTAATGGCCAGTTCCTGTAGTAGTTTGTGGGCATAATCCGCAATGGGAAAGGTCGCCGGTGCCGCTCCGGGTCCCTCGATGATGTGGGGCACTTCGATGGGTGGTCGAGAGTAATCGCTCACTTCCACGGTTTCGAATTTCAAATCCGCTACAACAGTCTCAAATGTCATTTCAGAATATTTCATTAATTTTCTTAATTATTTTATTAACTGTTTATATATTCTTTATTTTATTACATATTATTTAATTAGTTCATTAATTCTCTGAATACAAATGCGAGGTACCGTACGTGACCTTTCAATCTTGTACGTCGATACTTGTTTTTGTAAAGATATTTCAGTGCAGCGCAGAATCCTATTAATGCTTAATTAGCGGTACTTACACATTTGTCGGAAACTAACGTAGAATACCGCTGGTTGAGTGGGTGGATGTCGTACAGCTGGAAACCCGCTCTGGTATAACGTTAAAGTCGGGTTCATTAGGTCTCCGTTCAGACTGAAATAGATCGCTTGGTGTTCCGGTGGAATCTGATATTAAAAAGGATTGGTGGGTACTTTTAATAACGTATAACTTAGTTCACAAAATAAAAAGAAAATACTACGGAGATATGCTTACATGTTTTCAACCGTTGTATGGTTTCACGATTAGCTATCGTGGAAGATCACGAATTGTTTAAGCCGTTCCTCAACGTTTTCGCTCTTACTGTACTTCTATACACAGCAGTGGAAGTATACAATGCAAATTCAACGCGCGTCCAAAAAGATGAAATTACTTATTTTATTGCACGGAGGATGTTTACTTCCGCGTGAACATATTAATTTACTATTCACCTGGGTACATCGTTCAATTTCCTTCTTGACGTCCTCAAAAGTTGCCAGCTCATTTAAACTTATGTAATGCGTCAGTTTCTTACGGCGAATAATGATATGCACTTGGGGGGTTTGCGGCATCATCTTTATCTGCAACAACGACGAGAGCTTTGTTAATAAATTACCTACTTCCGGCTGCAAGCATCGTCGATTCCATCTCACTCATACAGATGCAACATTCTCCAACGAAGCATTAAAGAAAAAAAATAAATGAAATGGCAGGATTTACTGTTAATCAGCAACGTAACAACGTCAAATCAAAAAAAGCATGTCAGTAATTGGCTGTCACTTTTACCCACAAGCTCACTTCGGGTTTTCTTCATTTTCGCTTGTCCCTTGTTTTCCTGTATGTTTGGCGATGCATTTCCGGTTTCCATTCCCGAAGGACGGGCTCCGCAACGCGTGGGATATTATTTCAGAATATCTGCAAAATGATGATACGATACTGTATTAAATACGTAAAATTGTATTGTCCTGTGATGTCGTATTAGGTTCTCAATACCTCGATAACAAATTTCGTAAAAACTCGTAAAAAAGTCAATAATTATTCTGAAAACAGTTAAGCAAAAAATTGGTTCGGGAATATGGTATTGGACTATTATGATGGTTGGCGATAGCACGTGCTCTGTATAAAAATTATATTCACGTTATCGTTGTTTTTGCCAGTCAATCCAACACACCACGATCTAATCGAACGTGGCGATTCCAGGGTAACCAGATAAATAAGTACCTGCTGACTGCATCCAGATCCAGGGATCATTTTTTTAAACCTTAAATTAATAAATTAATTTGATCTATTTTTACGTTTCTCCGCCTGATCGACTCTTATATACTAATTTTCTTCTTTTGCTTCGGAAAATCGTATAAAACCATACAAAAAATGATTGCCCTGTCTTTATCGAACAAACTCGTCGATATCGTGGGCCGCACCCCAGTCCTCTACCTGCAAGAAAAGATTCTCCGCAAGTGGGCCACACCCAACGCCGGCCTCTATCCCTTCACATTCAAGGAATCCTTGAGTAAACAATCACAAAACTCCACAGAAAAATTCTCCATCTTGACCGCTATCCCTTTCTCTAGTCCTGTTTGCGACGTGGGCCGCCGTCAAATTCCTCCCCACCCAGCATTACCGTCTTCTGCTCGGCCTGGGAGAAATCACCGGGATTCTGCTGCTTTCCTTGTTCCTTAACTCCGTCGTTGGTTTGACGCGATTTGAACCTTTCCGGCCGCCGAATTATATTGTGCCATTCCTACAGCTGATTATCTTTCGGATTGTACAAGTTTCCGTGGAAGAAATCTGGAGTCATGTCTTGATTTCTCATGGTGACCTTTCGGAGAAATATATCGCGAAATTGAAATTACTGCAGAAATTGTTTTTCTGGAATTATCTACAGTATCCGTGGATTTTTTACACATTTTTTGTCAATCCAAATGACGTCTGGAATGCACGGAAAGGGGAATTTGTTAAAGGTCACGGATGGTACTGGATCGTCTTGTTTGCTGCATCCATCATCGAACTATTATTTTTGACAATATTCCTGTTGATTTATTTCGGAGATTATTTTTATCAGCATTTTGAACTGCGATTCACGTGGATGAAATGCGGATTGCTGTATTCCTATGTACAGCATTGTCTGTTCCCGGCTGTGCCTTTCCGAACAGAATCCAGCACATACTTCCAAGTCTGGATTACGAAAATCATCATAATACTGTTGTCCGCACGCCCACCAGTTCGGGAGATTCTATCCGGATGGTACAGTCACCACAACATTAAAAAATACTTTCAAAATTTCCTCTTATCCTTGATTCTTCGTGCGTCATGCGAAAGTATCGTCGCCTTTTGGGGATTCAGTTTCTTTTTGTCCGGCTGCACCCATCTCTGCATACAGTGCTGGCACGCCGTTACCGCGCTGATCATGGGCGTTTCGTACACAATTTCACTGTCCCTTGATTTCCGAGCGTTTGATTTGGGGATTTTGTTGCAAGTGTTCATTGACGATCTGCAACTGGACCAGTTTACAGCGGTCCCTGGATTGGCGACAAAACCCAGCGTCTCCCGGCAGCTAATCGATGTGGTCAAGTTAATGGTGACCTTTTGCGTTCTGCATTATTTGTACGTCATTCCCCGTCGAGCGAAAACATTTTTGAAAGAAATCATCGATAAAAGCCTTCCGTTTCCGCCGCTCATTATAACTGTGCTGAATTCATCCGTTTTACCATTGTTATTCACGTATAAACTGTATACATCGTGCATGCACTGGTTTGATGGGGAAATCGCGCCCAGCCGTCCAGGGTTGTTTTTTACAATCACCCAACCGTTTAGAATCTGGCTGACGTTGGAGATTTTTAGTAGTATTTTACATTTCTTTTTCTACGCAGTTCTATCAGGATTTTCATTACCAATACTGTATATAATACATTTAAAATATACTTGGGATAATCGTGCGATTAAGGCGTTCCATAAAGTCATCCGATTTTTGGAAGCATGGGAGGATTTCCTGAATTTCTTCAGTCGCTGCGGTATTGTCGGGTGTTTTGCCAATGTGGCAGCGTTATGGGAGATTTATCACCGCTGGAGTGGAATCAGCGTGGTGGTCATGTTGGAGATTGGCGTACATATCACTTCCCTATACATGTACCTGGAGAATCTCCGGCATGTGGTGATGAATAAGCGGAAACGGAATGAAATGCTGTGTTTTCGGCGTTGTGTGTTGAGTTCGTTGGTCAGTGTGGAGGGGGAGTTTGAGTGTGTGTTGTGTAATGGTAAAGGTCATGAATTTGTTGCGCTGCCGTGTGGGCATTCTTTCCATAGGGACTGTTTGAAAGATTGGCTAATGCAGCACAGTCTGTGTCCTTTGTGTCTGAAAAAAATAGAAGTGTAAAAAATGCAGATATCCTACGAATTCTGAGGGATTGTAAGAAAATTAGCGTTGATACTACGTCCGACGACTAGACTAGAGATGTCGATCAGCCAATGCACTACGCCTTTTTGTGATCTTATCTATCAACTGAAAACAGCCATATACTTGATTGATCGGTACACGTGATATTGGTATGCACAATGTACACTACTGAAATGATCCTGCGCAGAACAATGTTTGTTCTTTTCGATGATATGATACATCGATAGAAGAATATGATATTCGATAAAGTAATATGATATTCTAGCTTTTCCGGCTTATTTGTGCTTCCTGGACGTGGGAAACGTATACTGTTGCCGTGTGTTGGCTCAGTATGAACGTTTTGCGAGATTCATCTTCCAGTGATATGTAATTAAGTGTTTACAGGCTACCCCATGTAGAAAACTTCCAACTGGTGACAAAAATTTGATAAAAACAGCGGGTTTTCGTAAGCAAATAAAGCCGATGTTCAGTGATTTCTTGTCAGAAATGTATTTCATTTTTTATTTAGCGTCACGCCATACAGAATTTGTTACAAATACGTTACCCCGCAGGTACTCTTTTGTCTCCACTTGAGCGGGATTGTAGTTCAACATGGCTGATGAGTATGAAGATATTTTGTTTGCTTTTAGTTAAAAAATGTTGTTTATTTAGTGAAAATTTATTGCCAGTGTATTTTGGCTGTTTACGGTAAATTCCGAAAAAAATACGTTTGATAATTGTGAAAACCACGTTTGAAAACATTTGGCGCGCTTTCCGTTACAAACTGTGCACGCAGAAACAAACAAAATGCTAACTTCAACCCAGCCGTTGAAAAACTGGTGTAAACGTTCCCCGAGTGCGTATATAAGACTTTGCGCACATATACTATTCGGTACGTGGGAACCCACTTTACACTGTAACACATCTATGGTAGGCTAACCATATGCTTCCTTTACAGCCGTAACCGATTTGACTTTGCAGGTATTCAGAATGTATCAGAAATCCAGTATGATTGTACTGCATATGCGCAAAAAGTGTGTAGTTCGTTTTTGCCCCTGTAGTATCAATTATTTATCGCCGATGTACTCGTAATCATGTTTCGAATTTACAAAGTATAAAGCTATAATCTGTCCAGAGTCTATCCAACTCAGTTACGACACAGACTGAAGAAACGACAAATTGAAAACACATTTACTACCAGTACTGTGACCAATCGTTTTTTCATGGGTACAGCTATGGTTACGTACCGACAGATTCGAACTGCCCATAGCTCGAAATTTTCGAAAGCGAAGATATATAAAATTTAAAATATTTGTTTATGAGAATCCATTCAGCTAACGAAAGAATTGCTAATTTAGCAGAGCAAAGATCCCAAACGTTTATTTTTTTATTTTTAATGGTTCAAGTTTTTAGTTTTTTTAAACAGGGCCGGATTTTCGATAAGTTACATATTCTGCGTATGCGGTGGGAAAGTTTTGTTACGGCAACAACAGAGACATGTTATTGTACTTGGTACTTACTGTATTTACGTATAAAGTGTAATCTACTGCAGAGTGGTGGCTGCAGCGTACGTTACATTATCTAGTTCTAGTTCCTATTACGGAACTCCGTCCCGGGATAACGAAATCTACCAAACGAAACAAGTTCCGCTCGAACAAATTATGCGACCGGATAGAGCACAGCTCAAAACGGGGACACATGACGTTTGATTTTGAAAAAATTCCACGGGCAGTACAAAGCAGACAACAATAGATTTTTGGGCCTCTCACATGCAGTACATAATACAGCCAGATAATTCATGCCGTACAAATAACACTAAGCGTTGCTATGATCAGATCGAGAAATCGCAAAACGAATCAGAAATTCAGAAAACAACCGTTACTAGTCCCAAGGGTCAGAAACAAAACCGGCATAAACCCTACACTCCACAATTGGTTTTCGTTCTGGTCTTGCCAGTAAAACTGTACTTCAGAAGATTAGATTGTTCGTTCTGATATCCAAAAATACAAAACGCACGGAAAAAACGAACATGGTGCGCATTAGTAGTAGCTCGAATACACGAGAACTATTAATTTTTCCGTTTTTTGCTTTTTTCTTTCGAACAACAGTGTACAGATACATGTACATGTAGAAAAACTATGCAGAAATAATTTTTTTATTGAGTTTGTAACGGCAACGGCAAGCATGCCGCTAGCGAAAACAAACCGGTGACTGTCGGCTTTTGTCAAGCATTCAGGGCCAACAACAAGG
Organism: Paramacrobiotus richtersi; assembly: GCA_034698045.1. Taxonomy (NCBI): domain Eukaryota; kingdom Metazoa; phylum Tardigrada; class Eutardigrada; order Parachela; family Macrobiotidae; genus Paramacrobiotus; species Paramacrobiotus richtersi. Next base: position 1,225 of record JAQGAU010004855.1, on the reverse strand, counting down.
TAGCCTCTCTGAATCCGCGTTACAGACGCATAAAGGAACTGAGCAAAATTATTGTAATTTTGGCGTTTAAGTTTGGAGATCGTGCGTGGTAATGCCGGATTAATCTTGGCCACTGTCCTTTCACTTGCTATCGGGGATAGGTTTTACCTCCGATTTTTGAATTTCGATCATTGTGCCGACATTAGTCTTCCGGGCGATAGCCAGTTAAACTTAATAAAGGACACATAGAATGATTATCATTATGGAAGCAGTATGTGATCGGTACAAAAACTAGGCATCAAATCTATGTGCAAAGCCTTATAGAAACTGGGAAGTGCCACAAACTCTAGCTATTGAAAAAAAAGGTTTTCGGGGTTCTTTAAAGCCATATTCAACAGTAAGCTGGAAAGGTTGGACTGAACCGGTGGCCAACACAATGAACGCTCCGCATTGTTTGGCCTGAAGTACAAAAACTGCTTACCAGAAAAGTCAATTTTTCTAAACTGCAGTTTTTTGCATAAGAACTTAAGCACCGATCGAAAGAGGAAGGAACGATTTCAATATTCGGCGCAAGCAGCAAAATTGAAGTCCAATAAAACAGAATTTTTATAAAACGAGAAAACACGGGCATTAGTTCTGTTAACTAAAAAAAATTATATAGCTCTTTATTGTGAATGTGATACAACGACGCTGGCGCTAAACTAGCTACTGCAGTGACGTCTGTACTAAAAACTGCAACCAAAACAACCAACTCCAGTCTTATATCATTCAAAACTGCCTTAGTACCTAGCAATGTATAATTTTTGTTAACTGCATCTGTAAGCATGTGGAATAACTATGATTTTACGCTATGATTGACTGTGAGCGCTTCGAACAGAAGCAGGATCGAAAGAAAGTGCACAACATCTCGGAACTATTAAATAACAATAATCCTAATAAAAATCAGATATTGATTAATTAATCAGAGATAGCTCGTAAAAGAAGGGGATATAATTTTACAAACGGAATCGTATGCATGTGTCGAACTTTAGAGCTGAACCAGAACGAAAACACCTAATATTGGCAACGAAGTATTTCGCTTTATTATAGTACCAAGAGTTTGACCTGCAGCGCAGACCGGAACAAATATTCAAGAAACGAAGTATTTTTGACGAACCAAAAATGTAACTTTAAGGCCAGACTCCGGTCAAATCGGAGGTTTTGCGCAACAGAGTGCCACTACGCGGATGTAGACATTAAAAAACAC
>JAQGAU010004854.1:0-10979 GCA_034698045.1 Paramacrobiotus richtersi | reverse complement strand
TCTTTCACAATTGATAACTCTGAGCCTCTGAGCCATATTCTCAATCGGGCTCGGACAAAATCAAAATTTCATTTGCATTGTGTCGGTTTCTTCGGTTTTGCAAGCAAGAATGCTGTAACAAAATTCGACGAATAAGATTGATTTTGCTGTAAGTAACGCAGTCTTGAACCGGTCTTGAACCGGAGTCTAGTTACAGGTCGAAAACTGCCCTTTTTTTTGACGTTTCCTTGTATTACAGTTAAATGCAGAACGTTACCCGCTTTTGATTTTCACATAAAAATATCATGTGACCCCGTTTTCGACTTCGGTGAATCTAGTGGCGTTATCGGTTTTCATAATACGATTTGGTTGTTTAAATTTCTGCACCGTGGTGCCCATATTAAAGATCTTTGATTGATAATCAATTAAGACTATATAATTTCTAATCAGTCAGTCTGCATATAATTTATAAGCATTAAATCAGCATTTAATTTATCATCTACCGGGAAATAGTCCGCATTGTAGATTTACTAATTCCGGGCTTCAAATATGTACTGTAAAGTTAGAGTAAATTAAAGTAAATGAATTCGGCTGCCATCTAGTATTTGCAACTAACTGGTTGTAGGCATTATAAGACTGGCTGGCGCACCTCCAGGCTAGCCGATTGCATAAACCATTCATCGACGTCAGGGGATGCTCGAACCCAGCATTCCACCGATCCGCTGTCCTCACGGTCTATAAGAAGCAGCTTCATCAGGAAAGTGATGATAGATGTCGGGCCATCGTAGGTGTAGGTGTTTATAGCGTATATTTCTTTTTTTGGAGTCCTCAGAGGTCCCAGCGGTCCGTAAGGAGGTTGTTCTGGAGCGATCACTGTTCGGTTATTATGACGCCAAATACACAGCTCATTCGCCTTCTGGGGTGGTAAAGTAAGGCGCACTTTGCACCTCAATACATCGCTACCGCCTTTTTCGACCGACCAGTTCGGCATGGGCACAACGAACACGTCGGCAGCACGGTGTACGTTTAGAAGTAAAGTATAGCGTTTCAGGATTATGGTCGTTGCGTTTAGTGTTTCATAGCAAGCCACTTCTCCGCTGGATGCAAAACTCACATTCATTATGCTGAGAATTCCCACTGGGCCGTGGTATACATCGTCATAGTGATGGCCAGCAGCATTGCGGGTTGGAGGTCGTCCGTCTTCAACAGGGTCAAGTGTGTGGCCCTGGTGCGTCCAGGTTAGCGTATCGGAAGCATTCTCGTTCGATGTTTCGCAGACAAATAATACTGTTTGATTCACATTGGCGCGTTTTATCACTGGCTTTATTGCTGCCGTGCTTGTATCGCCAATTGTCACTGCGCTGTCTGGCGGAAAACTCAGAGTAATTTTATCGCCTTGGATGCTCCGGTAAGCGTTTCGGATGACGTCATCCACTGAAAAACAACGGTGATAAACGTAATTAGCTAAACGTGGTAATAATTTGCTTCAAACGTTTGTTACTCAGTACTCACGCCTGGCTTGTGCACTTGGCGTCGTTGTAAACAGACTGGGAGTCGTACGCTGTGTGGGACGGCACGCCAGAGTAGATGGTCTCAGCCCAATGCACAAAGCTGCCAACACGCGTAAACACAGCGTCATTGTGCATGAATCACAATTAAACTCATTGGCTTAGTGCACTCCGTAAGCGATCTGTTGCGATGGGACAAAGGTCAACGAACTGCACGTGACTTAAACGTTTGTTTTACGGCGAAAAACAGCAGTGAGTTCTGCCAACGCGCGCACGCATGGACTTGAAAGAAATGATTGAGTCATACGGTAATACTAAGTCTACCAAGACCGCTCGGAGAGGTATCGTTACCAAGCAACAACAATCCCACGTTCAACAAACGATGGCAAGATTCGAAACAACTGTATTTACGTTAATTCGATGTCGCGGTTTGACTAGCTGCTACAGCTGTTAACTCCGTTTGGACCTCTACTGTTTAATTTCGCATAAATACAGACGCAAATGCCATGGTGTGTTACGTCAAACACACCGGCACACTACACGTACATGTTGCCGTTACATCATAAATAACAGACATCGACTACTTCTGAATACGGGTGGTGAATATCTTTGCGGAAAATCGAGATTTTCACTTGCAGTAGTGGACGGAAATATAGTTCAGAAGCAATTTATACCGGAAAAAAGCTTTCAGGGAGACGCAAGGGGAACCGTCTCCAACACGATTAGGCGGTGCTTGCCAACGCTGCTTTGATTAAGCAAGTTAAAGCAACTGTTACCACCTTATCACCTGGGCAGCTTACAATGATTGTTCGTCCCTCATGGTTCACTGTTATCACTGAAACGGTACTTATCTGAGTTTCCTCACCCTGCAGATTGCAGCTGATACTGCTCGTATGGAAAACAACAGTTCCAACGGTGACCTTCTCTAGGTCACCGTTACGCGGAAAATGTGGCTGAAGACTTCAGCCTGAAGTCAAAGAAATCTGGCTCATAAAACTGCGTGAGTGACGCTTTCAAAATAAATACCCATCAATACCAAGAGAAAACAGGCCTGACCTCTATGGTTTGCATTATTACATGCAGTTGTTTTAGCGTTTTGCCAGCAGCGAATGATCTGTCGTTCACGTCATTAGCCCAGAGTTTGCGGTGCAGAGGCACTGGCTAGCGCTGTTAGGATTCGGATTGTTGAGTATAGAAACGACTGTGCGTATCAGTCGCCAGCGGTCAGACACACTGGACAGGAAACGATGCCCATGCGAACAACATAATTGAAAACACTTATAAGCGCCTCGCAGAATAAAAAGCATTCTTTTCTCGCATCACACCACTTTTGTCGGTATTGTGCGTATATTTCAACGTGGTGCGGTGGTCGGCAATTAAGAGCCCACCAGACGACGGCTCAACTGGTGGTTGACGGAGCGGTAGGATCGATTAGCGGACCACAAAGCGGACTTCGGCGGCTAGAAGGCCCGCCAACGGGACGTTGTGCGCGGACTGCATTAAATGTTTTGTAATGTATCAAAGCACTCATGCGCAGTCATCGGCGATATTCAGAATCATAAAATCTGGCTAAACCATGTCAATTTTGAGTAACAGAAAAAAGATAAAAATCTGATAAGAATCGAAAAACCCCATTCTCGATTTCTCGTCCATTCAGTGACATATTTCCCAAAAACATCCACGATTAAACGACATCAACCGTACCAAAACAATGTCAATTCTTTCACGATTTACGATATGTACTCCCTCCAGAGGCTGCAGTTTCTCATAAGTCCACGGTTCCAACGCTTCCATATTCTCCGACCGCGTCTGTTGCCGGCAGAAATGTTGATTTGTTTACGGTTTATGCCATACAACTCTTCATAGATAAACACCATTGTTACAGCAACAAGTGTTTTTGCCATGGTTAAGGTATCGCCCCCAAAGCATACTTCTTGTTATGCTGCTCCGTCATCTCCTCTTTCGGTTCATCCTCCTCCGACCTGCCTTTCCTGAGTTCGTTGGTGAATTCCATTAGTTCCTGTCCGTCGGTGAAGATCCCAATCAGATTCTTCATAGCGAATAAGCCGGTAATGTAACTATGCTGATCCCATAGATAACAGCGGACGAAGAAGTAGGGAATGTTCCCGAAGACCGTGCCGACCATGGTCTGCGTCAGGAAGAACCTGTTCCTAGTTTCCGGATGGCGATTATGATAGCTACTCAGTCGATACAGCGCATGCGCCGGCGCAATCAAATTGATACAGGCAAACGCCAGGATGATATTCTCTAGATGATACGGCAATCGGGGTTTCGTCCCGCCCTTCTCCACGTCCAGTTCGGCGGCCACAAACAAGGACATGAGAAACTCAACGCAATCAATGATCTCCAGGAGGACATAGTGCTGCAGCCAGCGGATGTAGTGCTTTTGGGCGCTGGTGGCCAGATGCTCCAGTCCGCCCACAAACAACATGAAAACGGCGGCCGACGCGCCAAAGGTGAACTCCAACGTGTTGATGCCGAGGTGGTCGGTTTCCAAGAGATTCGTGCCGAATGTATGGAAGATGGCGATTATCTTGCCCACGAGAATGAGGCTGTAGAGCAGCCAGCAAACCCAGACATACGGTAAAATTCCCAAAAACTGCAAAATTCCTCTGGGGTTGTTTGGATTATCCTGTTTAACAGCGAGCAGATGCCGGGTAGCATACCGCCTCCCTCGGATAAATAAAACAATATAAATAATCAATCCCACAGCGTCGACAGCGATCCACGCCAGCCACTGGTACCCATGTCCAAATTTCCGCAAATTAAACGTTACTAAATAAAAATCCAACACCCCAGCTTGCGCGGCAATTAGGAGTAACGCGCACGCATGGTGTAAGGTCTGTTTATCACACAAATTTATCCCAAACATGGTGAAAAACGCGCTGAACCCAGAAATACAGAATTCTGGATTGACTGAAACAAAGAGGAAGGAAGCGCAGCTGCTGCTGTTTTAAAACTTAAAACACTTCGAAAATCATAATGAAAGCATGACGGGGCCGGAAATCATGTTGGTTCATTGGAAGCGCGCCAAAACAAGCTGCGGATAAAGAAAAATCATCTACAAAGTCGTGTCTACCTGGTCTTTACTATTCTCACACGACGACTAAAGCGTATACAGTATGACTGGAAAATTTACAGAAACAAGATAGAACATATGCAAGCAATACAAGTAGGGTCAGAGGTGGCATCTTAAGAATAACAACCGCAGCGGAAAGTACGTCGGCATAGATTACACAACAGTACAGTACAGGACGCAAATCGCTTATCACGACACTTGGCTCATGTCATATCAGCAAAAGTCAGCTACGTTCAAGTACAGTATAGAAGTACTCTGGAATACAGGTAATACAAGGAGGCTGTATGAACACACACTGCTGACCATTACTGGTGGGGGTGAGGCTCGTCTACAACATAATGGTGTTAACTTATCGGACACCGACAGACCTGGAAAAAGTCTGGGAGAATGGGACGCATGATAAATCGCCATGCCTGCGATTGCAATTGTTCTGTAGAATAAGGTTACTGTAACCGATGTCGCTAAATCATCCCGCTGATGTTTGAACCACGCGCTTAATGTTATCCGTATCGGATATGAGGCTGTTTGTGCTGAAGCTGAAGAATCAAAGCGAAAAACGAGAGTTTTCTTGTACCTTGCTGCTGACTTCCGCTGCTCAGTTAGTGGACATTCACATGCCGTGGGAATTAATATAACACACAGTTCACGAAAACAGGATGTTGGCTCAGAATGAACTGTTTGTGAGCTGTACTCATCAAATCTTTGCTAGGGTGAGTTCGCTGTTTGTTTTTCAAATGCTACATGCATATTACTGCGCATTTCGATGCTGCGCAATTGTGTGCCGGTAGCGGATATAGTAAACTAACATGCGAATAATCGATACTGGAGGTATAGTTAGTAGGCTGTGCTTGAAGCACATTGCATGATACAACTGTTCATCGATTCGGTGCGCGCCGGGAGTAATGACGTGCCAAGTATGCCTAGATCTGTATCTGGGTCTTGCCGAGCTACATACATGTGGCAGGCAAGAGGGAAGAGGGACTGGACTACGCCAGCGTCGCTGCCGAGCACAGGCATCTGGCGAACATGCGAGAGCAAAGGAGCGTGCAAGTGAATCACTGTGGATCAGTGAATCATCAGTGAGTCATATTTAGAGCATACATATTGATCGAAGTACGTAATACTGTGCCAGTGACAGAAAATATGCTGTTCGTTGTTGAAAATATTAAGTTTTTCTAACAGCAGTAGGTTTAGCCATTTTCAGTCATAACTGTACTGGAGATCTGCATGCCCTGCGTCTGCGGTCATGACGGACGGCACAGAATTATTTAGCAACTGCTGGTGTTAGTAAGTTATTTGATATTTAATACAGTCACTGCTAGTATCAGCAGTGATCGTCTTTGTCGTCGAATTAGGCTATTTCTCCCGTTTTTTTCTTAAGTGCACACAGGTTCCATTCCAGCTGTCTGATATGTTTCCTTAGTGCAGTGATTGATGATAACGTTGCTGATTCTAACCAACGTCAAACGGCAGCAAACAATTCAGTACAACAATAAAAACATAATCTGCTGCAACATGTTCCACATCATCTACGAGGATTATGGTTACCGACGCAGTGTGCCGGCCTGGAATGCTGTCGACGTGAAGCGTGAGGAGGGATGGACGCATGGGACGGTCATCACCGTTGAGCCTAACAAACTCGTCGTTGACTTTGGCTGTAAGGCAATGCGGCGGCAGGTGGTGCCATATGGCAAAGCAGTCCATTGCTGGAGAAGGCAGGTGACTGCGGGTCAACTGCCAGCGGGATGTGGCGTGCTGGCCCTGCTGCGCCACGACCCCCAGAGTCCCTGGGTGTGGCGCTCGGCCACGCTGTTGACAGGCGACACGCCCGAATGGAAAAGGGTGGCGTTGGCTGTGGTCCAAGTGGAAATGGGAGGCAGCAGCCGCCGTGAAGTGGTCAGCTGGACGCAGATCAGTTTGCCGCTATCCGCTGACCATGTCGTTCATCCGGGCCAGTTCGTTAGCAGACAGTTTCAACAGCCTCGTAGGCCCAGGCAGCATGATGTGGACTACTCGGTTTGGAGGACGGTCTCGCGACTGCCTCGTTGCCATGGTATACCACCTTTCTTCATCGCAGGCCTGGGAGGACTGTACGTCTTGCAGCGCGCTAACTGGAGTCCGGCCCACGTGGTGAATACAATGCAGTGTTGACTTTGTTGCCCGGCCGCAGCCATGCGCTATTTCACACACTGATAATCAGACTATATGTATTATTAAATCTGATTTTTCTCAAAATTTGTCGATAATGTGACGTTTTTCAATATTTTGCCGGCTGCTAGAAAATTCAGCTATTCGCAGCCATCATAAGAGTGATGAAGTAATAGTTTTATTACATGAGCAACAGTACCATGCAAAGAAAGTTGTCACAGGTAGATCAAGGAATATTCGTATTCGCTCTTGCATTTTTACCTGCTTTACCTTTCCTGCAGATGCGTTTTCTAATTCTTCCCACGCAAGCGGATATTTTGCTATCCACGCAGAAGCAAGCGGTACTGGATGACAAGGAGTTACAAAGGCAGGCACTCCAGCGTGCACTCCTGCGCTACGGTATGGGTCAGGGGAATATAAGTAACCCGGCATGGAACCTGCAGGACGTACATTCACACGTCCTGGGGGAGATGGTGGGCTATCTGGACACGATGGAGCGGGTGCAGTACCGACGCGTCTGCCGCGCGTTTGACCAGCTCCTCTCCGGCACATTGTCCCGTGAAATCCGGATATCCGAGCGCCAGTGTACTTTGCGCATCCCCAGTTTCCCGTTATACGGGAGGGATCCTTGTCATGAAATCCAGTCCTATGTGTGTGCCGCGTCAGTGTTGAAGAGCGTCACCTCACATACCCGCCGCATTTTCCTCACCAACGCCGGTCCTAACCGCCTTTTGGATATTCTCCGCATTTTGTCGGTTTGTGGGGAACTGGATCAGTGTGCAGCCGATCAACAAGTGTTTGTGGTGGCCGACCAGTGCGATGCGGGCAGTAACACCAAAGACTTTTGGGCCGACGTGGACCTCTTGCTGCGATTAATGTCGGCCGGCTGTTGCCATAAGCTACTTCTGCGCAGTTTCAGCATGACCGGCTGCCTCCCGGGTCTGCGCTTTTCAGGTGCGGTCGAAAGGTCAACGGGAAAAGAAGACTTATGTCGGTTGATAGAGCGCCACCTGCCGGATGTTAATCTCCAGCGGATGAGTGAATGGGTGGCGCAGGTTGTACAGGGCCAGTTGCCGGATCTGCAGCGTATTCGGATGGTAATGTCTCGGCAACACAAACCCTGGACAATGATACAATATGCAAGGTTGTATCATTGTCCCGCGTGGGTGTTGTTGCCTCTGGTCGTGTGTTTATTGCACTGTCATGATAGCAGGATACAGAAGCAATCCAGCTTGCTTTTTCAAGATCTCTACCCAACGGAATCATGCATAGTACAGCATTCATAGACGTAGTACAATACTTGACCTTTCTTTGGTAACTGATTTGTGTGTTATGCGGATGACTTGACAACAGTCAGACGTTGTGTTTGTACCGCTACATTCAGTCTGTTAGCAGCTCCGGAGCTGCCATAATAAAGATGCAGCTCAGTTCGTGGCATGTGTAGTGATGCAGGGATGTTTTCTGCAGGTCGTGAATGGCTGTACTCGTCGGGATCCGCGAGCCTACAACATCTATGCAGGACACGAATGGACCGATGACAATCTGAGCGCCCTGGATGTGAACAAGCTCTCACGCCTCGCTCTGTACGCCCTCGGTCGTCACGCTCCGGCGCATCCCATTGAGTAGCTGTGTTGGTCGAACGCTTTTAACGTCTGACACCAGCTATCATTCGATCGGCTGAATAAAATACTCACGGTGTTCGTTCCTTGTGACCATGCATTTTAGTTCCGACAGCTTGCTTTGTTAATCGTTTCGTTGCTCACGATAGGGCTCAGTTCGACAATACATCGACTTCGTACGACAGTTGCTGGGCTGAATTTTGATTCATTTAGTTTTAGGTCCATTTTAACCGTTGACACACTCTGGTAGCAGATCATTTTCAACAAACATGAGAACCGGATAAAAGCAGGCAAAATAATCTTTGCGCATGCGCTGCAAGTCGGAACTGAATCAAGATAAGAATCAGCTTCGTATGCCAGCGCAAAACATATTAAAGTTACATGCTTATAAGAGTTACTCGATCCATACTCGACCGTGAAAATCAGTTCTTGAAACGTATAATAAAGAATGGAGTGGACTGTCGATACCGAGTTGTGATTAAATTCTGATATATTAAAACTGTCCCGTCACTAAACATTAGAATAAATGGATTACCGCCATACATGCCCTGCGGAATATTAGTCCATCTTCCTTTCCGTAGTCCATAAACCAAATCGTCCACAATACCGCCATTGCGAACACCCAGCGCTATCTGTAGCTTCATTGTAACCGGAGGTGATTCTCTTCTAGGCACATTAATGCTACTTAATGCTGATTAAAAAAAAATACGGAACTATTGTCAGTTCCATTCTTTTCTGTAACCAGCATTAAAAAAACATGAATACACAAATACTGATCCAAATTCACGAGAAACTGCAGTAAAAGTTCTATGCGCTTACCAGACTAGGCAAACGCATAAAAATTTTGTTGCGAACTTTTTACCAGCACTGAAACAAGGTTTGCAGCTCTTCCGCTCGAGGTCCTGAATGACTTCTGCTCAGTTGGAAGTGTAGAGATCGTCTTTCAGCATCTGAAGAGCGACAAGACCCACAGCTGCCGCAGTTATAATAAGCCAGAGTAGCTTCCTGCACGAAGCTAGTCCAGCTTATCCTAACTACGGCATGCCGATCAATCAGCCTGCCGGTAAGATTTCTCAAGGATGCGGGCCGCGGCCATTGAACCTGGTGTGCGGGGAACGGTTTCCTACACCAGATTTGTCGATAAGCTGTCAGAAAAACTAGAGAATCGCAGTTATTACCCTGTAAACTTACACATTCTTACACATACCGGTAAACTCGCAGTCACATCTGCACCATTGCACTGGGCTGTTTCTTACCGGTTCTTTTGGTTACTTCTCTCGCGAACGGGGTGAGAAGGTGAACTTTATAGAACAATGACGTTACAAGAGGTTTTACTGGTATCCTATCTAAATCAATAAAGTCACCTATGCACATTGAAATTTGAAACTAATACTCGGTGCATGTCCGCGCTTGCGAAAACACTGTAAAGCAGCCACGTTTGGTGTGCTTGAACGTTATAAGAATACGTGGATTAGAGCAAGACGTGTCCTGTGGAATAATAGTCTATCATCTTTTCCCCAATCCAGACCGCAGTCGTCCACAACACCAGCACTGCCAACAACGACCGGAAACTCCATTATAAAAGGAATATACGTATGTAGTATATAAGATTCCTTTTACAACGGGGTTACCGCTCCTGTTATACAGACGCTTCTGGATAATATTCCCAATTTTTTATCCAGTTACCACAGAAAAAAACCTGCACAGATATACTGATGGCAGGCAAGCGCATAGAACTCTCATTGCTGTCTCTTCGACGATAAGGAAGCAAGAATGACCATTCTTCAACTTGAGCTGCTAAAGGAGTTCTGCTATGTCGGCGATTTTGACAAACGGCAGCCTTTTAGAGGATAGGGCCAGCTACTGACAGTTACTTGGCTTCGGGCAATTTCGGCTTAAAATTCATGGATTTTCTTGCAGGTGTTATCCATTAATACAGGGGTCAGATCACGATTCTTGCATCACAAGTGATCTGGATACATGGAGCCGAGCAAGTAGTTGATAGCATAGGTATGTGGATTTATATGCATGTAGTCAGATTTCTCAAATTAGACAATTGTTGAATCCAAAATATCACACGGTAGGTCTCTCTAGCGCAGAGCAGGGTTAGCTTGGCAAGTACACTGTTCAGTTTTCAGTATCAGAATGAATGTACGGTGCCACGTCGGCAGCGTTTCTTTCGCGCTCAGTCTAGCGATGCCGGTTCTTATTTGCAGCAAGTTTGCCAGCCGTCCAGCCGCCTCCAGCGCTATCAATGCGACGGAGCGACTGATTCAGCCGGCGATAAAATGGCTCAACGAACTAGACGGTTGCAAGTTGAATGGATGCCAATCATGACATGGCACAACCACCACAACTTTTGCCGCACCGCTGTTCGCAACGTCCTGTGACACTGCAAAAAATCTGATCAACTCCTGTCTTATCCGTAATCTTGCGGAAGTATCATTGTACGAATACAGATTAACTGTAGACTGGCAAACTGTTTGTTTGAACGGCTGCTACTTTGTTAACATTTTAACAACCGGGCTTCCGCCGAATAAACTTCAGCACACTAGCTAGTTTCACCATAAGGATTGTTCGTCTGATTATGTTGATTATTCGAATTTCGATTATTCTGCCTTGTGA
>JAQGAU010004853.1:0-10979 GCA_034698045.1 Paramacrobiotus richtersi | reverse complement strand
GGTTTCCCCCCATTCCCAAAGGCCTGATCAAACCGCGCCCGGGTCTCCGGCATCAGAATCAATCCCCGATCCGTCTGAATGAACATCTTATACATAATCCCGGCCAGGATCACCCGTTTCTTCTCCTCTTTCTCCTTCTTCAACCCATCACACGCCAGATACAAGAGCAAAGCCTGGTCGGCGCGTTCCTCATCCAGATACTCCCGGAACAGGTCCATCCCGGTGGGGTCGTTCAGGAGGTCCTGGAGGGACTGGGACCATTTGCGCCAGGGCGGTGTGGATCCCTCGGCCACCCATGAGTCATCCCCGTAGTCCGTGGAGGTGGGGGAGTAGGAGGAGGCGGTCGGGGAGGCGTCGCGGGGACTGGATGGGGAGTGGGCTGCGTCGGGGTCGGGATCCTTTCCTACAAGCAAATCCAATGTTTTTCATGGTTATATCGTTATCTGTAATTACTCTATTTATTTTCACATTTTTTTTTTATTTTAATTACATTTCTATATATTTATATATATTTTTTTTTGTTTAAAGATCGCTTTTTCCTTCTATCTTCCTCTGTTCCTCAGTGACTACCAAATTTGGACTGTTTTGGACTTCTAAGTTTACGGGAATCAATGTTGCTGATATACAACGTTTCTTTATCTTATTTCACTGCCGCTTAACGTTTACATTCATGGCAGCAAGCCAACAAAACGGCGGCTGCTTTGAAGCGTTCAGACAAAGTAACAGGTTGTTGTGCGCATCGCAGTGAATCATCTACGCAAGTGGACTAGACACTCTGCATACAAAGCGACCGCCGCGGGCAACAGGCGGTCTATCTGTGACAGGGTATGCTCGTGACGTTACGTACCGCATTCACCAGACAAAACCAAAATTACCAAATATTTACCGCGGAGAAATAAATTCGCTGAATCTTTCGTACGCAGAAACAAACGACTGTTAAACTTCTCGCCAATAATCCACAATACATTCTTTGATTAATAACTTATCCGCAAAACCAAAAACAAAATAAGCACTTTTTTTGGCTATAAAAGTCGTGTTGTCATTCACTGCAAGATTCTGGATTATCGTCAGTTCACCGTGCTTTGCCATAACTTTCAAGGACAATCTGAACCAAAAACACTCACCCTACGTATATAAATGATTAATCTTAATCCCAGAATGTTTTTTACCCGTACTTTCATTCCGCACTGACAGGAATCCGTTGTGCTGCACAGGGGGGTCTCGGGTGGTTGTAAGGGACCCGGGCAGATCGAATGGCCTACTTTTCGAACTCGACATGGCGTGACAGGTGTTTTACATCAATATCCGTTGGAAACTGATCCAGTATATCCGATTATATCATTCCAAAACCAAACTTCACAAGATCTCGGGAAAATGCATGATTTATGATGATTACGCATAATATCGATCGACGCGTGCTAATTCAACTGCATTCCATGGAATTGGACTACTGTGTTCAGATGTAATACTGATTATTCATAGAAAATTAGATGATAATTATCGTATACGCAGCTGGCCTATAAAAAGTGAAAAATGACGATAAACAAGGAAGAATTCAGCATAAATTAGCCAAATTAGGCCAGACCGTTTTTGGGTATCAGCCAGAAATCTGATTATCTGAAAGTTGAAACAGAAACTGCATCGACATTCCAGCGCAAGGGGGGCATGCAACTGTCGTTAACGTAGGCACCAAGCAGGGCGTCTGGATTCACTGTGTTCATTATCAACTTATGGGCCATGGCCTCACGTTCATGTGCATAAATTTAGTAACAACGAAGCAACTAATTAACTCCTTTGCTTTAACATGTTCCTGCGCCTACATTTTCGGGATCCTATAGATTCTAATACGTATATTCCATTTATCGCGCTGACCATGGAGCGTTGCGATTCCAACAGTACATGTACGTACGTATATATAGTACATCGCAGCTGTTTTCGTACAAGTTATACCATTTACCGACGCAGCTCTTTATCATAAAACGAAATACGCTACAACAGTATTGAACATCTTCGCCAAACAAAATAATGGAAAAGCGATCAACTTTAAAACTTTTATATAAGCCATACTCTTCTGTCGTATAAGACGAAACAACAGCAAACAATAGTAGTGTAAAAGGTGACATGTAATTCAAAGAAACTGACGTGAAGAACCTTTTTCCTTATCATGAGATAACAGTCATGTACTTGGACAGTCTGAATACTGTATGCCAACAATCTTGTATCCGGTGCAAGTATAAAGTTAACACGAATGCGATTGCGAGGCATTAAACAGCACTTGCAAAAAGTTTTTTATTAGTATCACAAGTATAACAATAATATATCGAACTCACTGTCAGTGACGATCACAACCAGTACAACGACAATGTCGTGTCACGATATACTTCAATGATACACCATCGCACTGTATGAGACCGTTGACCATTTTTTGGGGAAGTCGGTAAACAAAAATCTGCTGGCATTGGTGTGCCAATTTTGAGCAAGGGCTACAGCGCGTACGGTTTAAAATTTTTAAAAACTGAAACCACATTCTCTTCTTAGTTTTTCAGGCTCTACTCGCTCGTTATCGATTTAACTCAAAACAATGAGTTTGAAATTTTTTTTGATTTTAGCGTTTTTGCTTAAGTACTTCCTTCCCCTATTACGTATTTTTTCGAGTTGCGCCTATAAAGTTATATGGTCGTGATCAGTGTGAAATTCTGAACAGACATGCTCTTTGAGAAATAGTTAAATTCCTAATAGTTTTAGAGAAAACCACTGCTCAAAATTGGCACACCAATGCTATTTTAGTCTTTTATCTTTCTTTTGTCTTTGAGATTCTCACACTTACTCGTGAAAGGAGAAAATGGTCAACGTTTTTAACATTGCGATGGTGTATCATTGTATTATATCTTGGTCGTGTTACAATACGTGGTAAATCGAAAATTTTCCTTTGAAAGCTGGATTAAGATGTAAAGCACCGATCAAAGCAAGGCGCACTAGCTGGGTGCATATCGTAATTAACATCAATGTTACTCGATATCCTGAATGTCTTCGGTGGAGATCCTGAAAAACCCAGGAATTTCACGTATGTAACTATTGTGAATACGTACGTATCATTATGTATTAGCAATCGCCAGGAAAACAAATTTTGCACACTACATATAAAATAACAACAAACGAACGTATCATTTTGCAAAGGCCAGTCTAGTACCTCTAGCTGTGCCGATAAGTGTCTGTGTTTATGGTACAGAGGACCGGATAAAAGTCAAGGCTGTGTCGACAGCGCATGGACCTATGCCTTCCATTTCGAGACAACATGAAAAACTCACACCACAATATTTTGCCGCTATATAATCCAGATCCTTCTGTTGGCTTGTTGCACACGCAGACTTCCGCTCAAAGGCATAATGTTTTCCTTACGATTGCCGTTAGTGACTCAGTTCAGAACAGCGGTATTTTCCAAATGTCCGTAAACAGACAGTGACCAGCCATGTAGTAAATACGAGCAAACATCCGCAGTAAAAAGATTTTATCACCATCTTCTTTGTATCGCAGTTCAAGATAAACAACTTAAACGTACACCAGCCCAATATAAGCTCATTCTTGTACATGAACTGATCATTTCATTTCTCTAACACTCTAGTACCGGCATTTTCGATTTCCAGCTGATACAATATTCGCAACAGAATGACATCGTGCCGACTTTTTCTATATATGGCAGGTTTCTTGACCTGCGTTAGCGTTTTACCGGTGCGGTCCGCAAACCCACGGAAAAGTACTACCACAGAAATCCCACTGCCATTGGGAATCCCAGAACCATCCAATCCCTTAAACGCATACTGCAACTACTCCGTTTATGACCCCACGGACGCTGTGTACCACTTGATCGACATCGTGTGCAAGAACGACCAGAACAGCGAACTGAAGGAAAACTTCTACAACAGTCTCCCCCAAAACACTTATTTTCAAGCGGATAATGGAGCCATGAGTCGAGCCGTGGAGGACGCCATCCACCAGATGAAGACAAAGTTCCCCCGGGTTACACGGCAGATTCGCGTCAACGTCAATGCACTGCATCCGCTTGGGGGTACTCGATTCTACGGAAAACTAGTGGCGATGATTGATGTTGCCAATAAACTTGCCACTGGGCTGAGTGGGGATGATTACGTACAGCTGACGGTATCGCAGGCTGGATTGCGTGTTGATCCACAGTTTAACGAGGATCGGGTCAAGGTGATACCACACGACGGAGTGGTCCTGGTGCACTGGAACTACAAGAAGCATCCGACTGCCAGCGCCTGATTAACTGCGATTCGGTGTACGTTAATACCTTGTCTTTTTATGTACAAAGAAGTAGTCTACGACTACGAGTAACTATACTCTACATTTACCATTTTTAGTACAAATTGCACCTATGTACATCGCTTCGTCTCATGTTTTTCCCGTTCTTCCCCGAAGTTCGTTGTTATTGGCAAAAATATTGTTATCGAATTGTTCAAACGATCATTGTTTAGGTACAGCATTACCAATTTTTGCATATGTGCATCGTACGCCTTGTTAGCATGAGTAATGAGTCCATATTAAAACTAAAGGTCATGATCATAACCAAGCGTTCCTGGAGGCATACGTTAGTTCTCACGTGACGTACATATCACAACCAGTTCCATAAAAGAATGTTCATAAGATGCAGGGAAAAACGCTCCACGAACATGAGCTTAAGAACAAGTTTTATAGTTGTGCAATTGTGGAATGAGACCTTTTCGATGTTTTTGTTGCATTTCGGCGCTGACAATGGTAAGCCAATGTGTATAGACAAAAACACTGTGGAACACCAGTAACGGGATGATGTGGTCATCCATGCTATGGTTTTGCGTTCGAACAGGTTGTAGACATTTTAGCCAGTTTTCAAGTTCGCTGCAAGAACGAATAGCAGGCAGCGCTGGAGCCGAAAAACGGCAGATAGGTGGCGGCTTTGATAACAGGTAGAAGTACAGGGGTGCAGTAGCAGGCAAGGTAACCGTTTACAATGAAAGCATCCATTTATGCAGCGACTATGGGGCGTTGAGAAATTAATGCTTCCGTTTCAAATTTTCATTGAAAATTAATGTTTGACCTTCTGCTCGTGTATCGTAGCCATTTTCGTAGAAATCCTCTTTTGTACTGACCCAGTTATTGTTTTCAAAAAGAATGTATATTGCACCCATACAGATCATATTCGCCAAACAAAATGATAACTCCCTAACAGACAGTATACGCGATGATACGAGTATAAGCCATCCTCTTTTGTCGCGTAACGAAGAACATTGAAATTTACCGGCAGGATAAACAGATCGGAACTGCCTGTGTTTTGTTACGTCCTGAAGGCAACGAGGATGTTTTCGTATACTTGTGCTGCGTTATGCATTTTACTACTGGGAATATTACCGTTATAAGCCAATACCGATCCACAGATAACTAAGTGTCTGCGGCACATGAAAACACGCAAAGTCTGTGCTTGGACCATGCCTTTCAATTCTGCCAAGACAGTTCGTAAAGTTTGTTAGACAGTTCGACAAGTTCCCACGATATTGTTTTGCCGGCGTTATCTAATCAAGATCTTTACACTTGACTTCCTGCATGCAGGACTGTGTTCAAAGGTATGTATAATGTTTTCCTTGCGTTGCCGTCAGTGACTCAGCTCACAACAGCGGCATTTGCCGAATGTCCGTAAACACACGGTGACCAGAAATGCAACCAATACGAGCAAACATCCGCCGTAGAAAGATTTTATCTCCATCTTCTTCGTATCGCAGTTCAAGACAAACAAGTCCTATCTAGGCCTACCCCCGTTCAAATACATAAGCTCGTTCTTCCAGCTGCAGGTGGTTCTTTACTACATTTTTCTTAAGTATTCTACCGGCACTTTCGATTTTCTTCTGTTACAGATACATAATGACATCCTTACGTCTTTTTCTATATCTGGCAGGTTTCATTACCTGCGTTAACGTCTCACCGGTAAGGTCCGCAAACCCGCGGAAAGCCATTACCACAGACAGCCCACTGGGAATCCCAGAACCATCTGATCCTTTGAACGCCTACTGCAAGTACTCAGTTTATGACCCCACGGACGCCGTGTACCACTTGATCGACATCGTGTGCAAGAATGACAAAAACAGCGAGGTGAAAGAGAACTTCTACAACAGCGACAACCAAAACACCTTCTTCCAAGCGGATAATGGAGCCATGAGTCGTGCAGTCGAAGACGCTATCCAGCAAATGAAGACAAAGTTCCCCCAGGGTACACGACAGATTCGCGTCAACGTCAATGCACTGCATCCGCTTGGGAGTACTCGATTATATGGAAGATTAGTGGCGATGATTGACGTTTCCAACAAGCTTGCCACCGGATTGAGTGGGGATGATTATGTGCAATTGACGGTATCGATGGCTGGATTGCGTGTCGATCCCCAGTTTGATGCGGATCGGGTCAAGGTGATGCCGCGAGACGGAATAGTCTTGGTTAATTGGAACTACAAGAAACGTGCAACTTCTAATCCTAATTAATGACGTTTTTGTGTGCATCAGTACATTGCACCTATGCATACTTCACTTCGTTTCATGTGTTCACCTGTTTTGTTACAAGGGATTACGTTTACAGTTGTTCTGTTTAGAATTGCAACTTCTGCATAATGTATGTACATCCTGTGCCTTGTTCGAATAACTGTAAGCCATATAAAAATCAGAAAAGGTCTTGGTCGTTGCAAAGTTCAACATGTTGCTTCAGGCAGCCCATAATCGCAGCAAGAACACACCATATGCATCACTCATAGAAAGTGTCGCACTCGGAGCGTCATTTTCAAACAAACAATTTGACAGACAAGCTTCGACCGCGAGAAACGAACATCGCACCTATTCAAACCAGACTTTAATGGCATCGCGACATGACAGTGCTAGCGCCAGAAATAACTACGGCTGTATATATAATATAATTTATATCAGTAATATGACTTATATTACTGTTCAAATCTGAAATAGACAAAAAAACTAACACTATTCCTGTCATTCAAAAGTCAAAACTGCCTTAGTACGTATGTGGTGATGTGCCCAACTCCGATACCGCGGTGCCCCTAACAACAGCAACAGAAAAAACGTTGTCTCAAAAAGTCAGAAGACCGCGCCTCGCCTGACTTCTCGAACTAAAAACTTCAAGTTTTTTTGCTGATTCGCCAAATACCCCAAACACTCGCACCTAATCGTCATATGGTGCAATGTTGAATCTACTCCCGCCTAATTCGTGGTACTGCGATTATTGTCCCTCATAGTTTCATTATCAAGTTATCACGGAAGCTGGGTCTCATATGCACACATGAACATGTCGAATATGTGCAAAATCTTGCTTAGTGTTACCGAAAACATGCGCTGAACTGAATATCCATCGGGGGAGTTAACATTGTCTACCACGTATACACGGTGCATTTTTGCTGCAGAGAAGACGATCACGGCAACCGAAGTGTAGCATATTCGAAACGCATTGGTGTCTGTCGTGACGGGTACATCCCTGGCACTCTAAGAATGAGAAATGGGAGAAGTGGACTCAGAAGTACTCAGTGATATTCGAGATTTTGCAGTGACCCTGGTTTTCCATTTCTAATGAACACTGAAATGCGTACCGTAACGTTCTATTTTAAGTCAAGGTCTTTCGGTTATCTTGTTGCACAGACTTACGTTCAAAGACATTGGTGTTGTCATCGCTTACAACAGCTATCAATGACTGGGCTTGGATCATAATCGCAGTATTTACTTATGTCAGAAAGCAGATTATACCCCGCCATTCAGTCGATACAAACTCATTTCAGTAGCAAAATGGCCCTATGATCTATCTCGCTCGATCGTTTTCGTACCATAGTACAAACAATGCACTCGGACCGACTCTAGCTGCACATCACAAGCCAGTTCTACCGTAAGCGATTGTTTATTATTAAATTTCTTGCATTTTTACAGTGCTCAGAACACAATGACATCGTCACGACGTTTCCTGTAATTGGCAGGTTTCGTGACCTGCATTTACCGGTTAGTTACGTATCCGCACCGAGAACTACGTAGCAAACTATTTACAATAGTTAACGTACCATCTGTTATCTAGTACCTTAAACAAACTATGTCAGTACGTTAAATACTCGTTCTTGTTAAAAACAGAACACACGTTAAAACTCGTGTATTAAGCGACACTCTCAAGTCGGAACTGCCGCGTGACAGAGAAGACATCATCCAGATACAGCGGCCGTAGGGGCTGTGTGCACGACCTTGGAAAGCGTTAGCTCACTCCATCTTGACGCCTATATGCGCTATTATATTCTTTAAACCGGGTTTCTACGTTTTGGACTACAGTTTAAATGCTGCTGCAGTACCTAACGAGCTACGTTATTTCTCGGTACGCAAAATCAGCGGCCGTGCAGACACTTTCCGTAATACGCGTCAGATTTCATTTTCACTGCCTTGTATGGACCAGAACAGGCTACCCGCTACCGGTTAGTACTTTCTGATGAGCCAACGAATATTAGTACGCACATGTAGAAAGGACGGTTGCAGTTAGACAGCAATTGTAAAATTTCGTTTATTGATTATTAGAAATATGAGAATAGGACAATATGCATTATTGATGCAGTATAGGACATTCCGTATTACAGTACGCGAGATCGAAGATCGTATTATTTGTCCTCAAACGGCAAAAATGGTAAGTACTGGCAGGGACTTACTATATGCGTACATATTTACCTAGATCTATGTAGGTGATTTATTGGTAGCGGTTTAAGATACTCTTGAATGAGTGCACACTTCGTAACATCCTAAAAACAGCAAGGAACTGTACGTACTTATGCATGTTGCGTGTACAGATTACCAGGAATAAGCACCTCTGTTCCACAGAGGAAGACAAACAGAAAAACATCATAAAGTCCAAGTCTGTGCGACTGTGGCATGGTCCTTGTCTTACATTACCAGACAGCGCGTAAGCTTCACACCATAATGTTTTGCTGTTATATGATCAAGATCATCAAGCTTGCAGCTGGCTTGTTGCTGACGTTCAAAGATATTATGGTAGTGAGGCTTTCCTTGTGATTGCACTGTCAATGACTCACCTCAAAACAGCGGTATTTTCCGAATGTCCGTAAACAGACGGTGAACAGCCAATGTAGTAAATGCGAGCAAAACATCCGCAGTAAAAAGATATTATCTCCATCTTCTTTGTATTGACAGTTCAAGATAAACAACTCAAGCCCACACGAGCTCCATATAAGCTCGTTTTTGTAGGTGACTCTTTATTACATTCTCTAGCATTCGATTTTCAGCTGTTACAGTACATGTTCGCAACAGAATGACAACTTTACGACTTTTCCTATATTTGGCGGGTGTAACGGCCTGCATCCACGTGTTACCGGTTCGGTCCGCAAACCCGCGGAAAACCACTACGACTGACAACTTAACGGGGATCCCAGAACCATCCGATCCCTTAAATGCGTACTGCAACTACTCAGTTTATGATCGCACGGACGCTGTGTACCACTTGATCGACATCCTATGCAAAAACGACAAAAACAGCGAGCTGAAAGAGAACTTCTACATCTGTGAAAACATACTAAACACCTACTTCCAAGCGGATAATGGAGCCATGAGTCGTGCAGTGGAGGACGCTATCCAGCAGATGAAGACAAAGTTCCCCCAGGGTACACGGCAGATTCGAGTCAACGTTAACGCACTGCATCCGCTTGGGGGTACTCGATTCTATGGAAGGTTAGTGGCGATGATCGATATTTCCAATAAGCTGGCCACCGGATTGAGTGGGGATGATTACGTACAACTGACTGTATCGCGTGCTGGACTGCGTGTTGATCCCCAGTTTGACGCGGATCGGGTGAAGGTGGTGCCGCGAGATGGAGTGGTTCTGGTCAACTGGAACTACAAGAAACGAGCAACTTCCAGTCTTAATTAACTGCAGTTCCGTGTGTACCAGTATCTTGCTTTTCCATGTACAAAGAATTAGTCCACGAGTACACTCAATACTTACCATTTTTGGTACGAATTGCACCTATGTACATCGCTTCGTCTCATGTTTCCCCGTTTTTGTTACCCAAAGTTCGACGTTATTGGCAAAAACATTGCGTCGAATTGTTCCCACGAGAAATGCTCAGGTACAGCATTACAACTTTTGCATATGTTCGCGTACCCTACGCAGTATTAATGCGAGTAATCCATATTAAATAAATGTCACCCAACATGGCCCAGTTCGATGCCCTGCTGTAGGCGGCCAAAAACGTTGCCTTCACAGCCTCATTTTCGAAGAAATAATCTGGAAGGCGGGTTTCAACAGCAAAATATCGACCTAATTTTCGTGCAGAGCGTAATAGCCCATTCCCGCCTTATTCGCCGTTATACATAAGTTCTGCCATAAGACTTACACTTAGTATCCCCTATGTTTTCACTGTCGAGAAAGCTAGGCCCGGTATCTGTGAACTCTTAAACTGTGTCCGTTCTCCTGCTAGTGTTATGTAGAGGTACCGAAAATATGCATTGCTAACTGAACCTCCATCGTGGCCGTTACATCGCTTGCTACATAACAGTACCCAGTACCCTTTCGCTGCAGGGGAGACGATCACAACAAACAAGGACTAAGGCGGGCCTGTGCTAGTGACCTTTGCTTTCCTGTTCTTTCGGAAGGTCTTCTTATATGCGGTAAAAGGTATTAGGTTAGCTTGTTGCACAACCTACGTTCTGGGATATTTTCCATCGCTTACAAGTTGCAACTGCTGTTCGGACCGTGACTTGGCTCGTAACAGCGGTACTTGCCGATGCCAGTAAGCAGATTACGGTAATAACCAGCCACTCAGTCGATCTGAACAATCTTCCCCGGCAATAAGATTTTATCGTGTTTTTTCTTCGTATTATTACATAGGCCAAACAACTCAAACCGAAGCTAGCTGAACACAGCCCCATACTTCTGCAGTTCTACCGTTCGACGTGATTCT
>JAQGAU010004852.1:0-10979 GCA_034698045.1 Paramacrobiotus richtersi | reverse complement strand
ATATTGTTGCCGGTAATAAGAATGTTTTCGCCTTTAAGATCCAAATGCAATATCTTTTCCTTGTGCAGGTATGCAATGGCATCCACAATTTGACGGGTGAAATCGATAATATCGCTTTGAGGCAGACATCTCCGCGCTCGCTCTCTAAGCGTTCCGCCTGGTGGAGAATCAAGCATGTTTTTATAACAACATAAACCGCTACGATTGGTGCTAGGAACTTACCGTCACAAAAGTCCATGAAGATGCAAAGGTTATCCTTTCCAGTTTCCACTTGCAGATCGAGGGCATAGTACTTAACCAAATTCTCGTGGTCAAGCGCATGAATCCGGTTAAACTCTCTGATGACTTCCATTGCAATAAGGTTCGATATGGCAGCTTCCTCGGTCTCAAGGATTTTCACGGCTAAATTTCGCTTGCCATATACATCTTTACACTTCCATACAAAACCCTGCGCACCCTGTCCCAGCGGTTTCTTTCTGTCCATCACATAAACAAATTCGGGCAAAAACCGTTCGATGTCCAGGTTCTGCACTGTCTTATCCAATATAAATGTGTCTGCAAAAAATAGGTGTCGAGAAATAGGTGGACTGCTGGAAAAAGTTAAAGATTTGAATCATGTCTGCAATATACGATTCGGCCGTTGTTTCTGTTTTGCATTGCTATAGCACTTTTCGTGATATTTCTGCCAAGGAGCAGCTCATGATCAAAAGGAGATCATGGGACTCCGCTGACTGGGTCCTTTGGAATCATTTGTGCGAATTTTTTCTGAACTTGAGATGTCGTTTCCTTTACCATCTTTGACGGATTGATATCTAGTATTGTGATCTGATACTGATGGAGGCAGAAAATTAATACTGTTATTATTATAGTTATGTTCACAGCACTGAGCATAGAAGCAGACAATCCATTAACGACTGGTAATGTAAGAAATATGTATTCTTCTAGGTAAGAATATTTACCAGAATATTGGCTGCGTGACCACCATGGGTAGGGGAAAGAGTCATCGAAAGCCGTCCACAATGCACTGGAAATATCTTCTAATTCAGATATCAGCTGATAAATAAAATCCCCTGATGCCGTGATTAGAGCGCCGCGAAACAGGGCTTTGTTGGTTGGTCTCAGTAATATTCCAACAGCTGGCGGCACCGGAAACAACTCCCGATAATGGGATAAGCTTTCTGCGTCCATCCCGAATTCTTCGATAATATACGTTATATCATCCGCTAATGGCAAATTATTCAGCCGGTCCTTATTAAATCTCGTTACGATGTCAGGATTACGTTTAATAAACGTATTTTCTCTTTCTGACAAAATACCAGGAGCTTCACTTAAGAAGGTTTCCCGGGGCCAACAGGACGCCAGATGTACCACCCATTTATGCAGACTGCTGTGCTGCACACCGTTACCATACCAGATAACTCCGTCCATAGTATTAGCACAGCAAGCATCCAATCGCTCACCATGATTTTTCGATGCAATGAAAAGCATGCTGAAATCAAAGGTAGATGTTGTCGCGCTTTCGTTTGCAGGTTCGTTGGGATACGCAGGACTGCGTCTATATTTCACGACTTTCTTCTCAACCTGCTGCGGTAGTGTCTTGGCTTGTGCCTCTGCCGCTGCACTGATGATTTCAATTTCCTCCTCAGAGTCAGTTAACAATACAATAAGCACGAACGCGGACTTTTTTTTTCCAGTCAGCCGGCCAGGACAAGGAAGACTACAATTTCTACGCAAATCCGATATCTGTGATGCAAAGCGTACATGTTGTGATGAAAAAGGTTCGATAGGAAAAGGGAGGTACTGCATGGGTTGGCGTAAAGCAAAGCGCAACATTGTTAATCCCAGAGGTTGCTTTGCCTCGGGAGATAGCAGATAGTCGTGTAAACCTTCCTCACACAACACGAAATGATCCAGATTCATCGTAATCCCTTTCAGTGCGTCCGCAGCTTGATCAGTGACACGTATTGCCAGGTCGCAGCATAAGAGCTCGTTATCATGATAGACCTCCTCCGTGTAATCGTGTTCAACTTCGTTAAACTGAAATCGAAATAAGCGTGACAAAGCATGGCTAGAAAGACAGGTTTTGATTTTTTCAGCTAGGGCAGATTTTTCTACTGTTGGTGGACCGAAGACCGTTATATTGAAGGAGCAATTGTTGTTGGATTGTCGCTCGACGTGCTCATGTAGAATATGTGGCAATGTCAGCCTTCCGTTATACTTATAGTTCTGGCGAAAGTGCTTGACTAAATAATCAGTGTAAGTCCAGGATGTTTTTCTCTCTGGTGCGGACACATTTCCCTCCGGTGGCACAGAGTTCCTTCGCTTCGCTACGCAATTACCCATTATTAGGAACTTGTATGGAAAGTGTACATGTCAGCCGCTTGCACAAATCATATGTCGCACCCGGACAGCAGAGCATTAGTCGCTTTACCAAAAATATTATCGGTCATTATCGGATTCACTTGGACATCGATCAAAACCGTTACAAGAACCAGCTGTCCGACTGGCAACAAATCAGAGCTCGATGCCCGAGACAATGCACATTTTATGCCAAACCGTCCACTATTGTTTCCAAGACATTGTAACATATAAACGCATTCAAAATGGTGATATATTCAGCATCACGGTCAAAACGCAACCTTTTTCAATTATAACGAGCGACCCCGAAGGAGAACAGTACTACGATAGCCGGCTGCACAACCAGCAACCAAAACTTACCTACTGCAATACAACTACTGTAGACTGTCTGCGAAGTATGCGTATGTATTAGCTGCCATTGTGAGTGGAATTTACAGATCGCCTTAGGCTGGCTATCTCAATTGCAGATATAATGTACGCTTGTTAATCAATGTTAGCCGTGTTGTATGTGACATACACGATTCGGTGACACGATTAGCACAAGCATCGCGGTTTTCTTCGCATCGACAACACCTTCCTGGTTCTTAAAGACGTACAAAACCGAGTATGTGCTGCCGTGAATATGCGTTGTTCCGAATTGGTAATAATGTAGTCAGATATCAGTATGTATTACTCATAGTCACGTATACACTGCTCATAATCCTTAGCGGCTTATATGTCTTATACTCGAATACTTGAAAGATGACTGTCACCGATGTATGCCTCTGCCTGATCCCGTCCATTGATATGTCTATGGGTTTCTCAACCGGCTGCTCGTTTCTCAGTTTGTTCAGATTCATATGTGCAAGTTTCATGCAGGTACTACCGGATCGGAATACGGTACTATCGGAATAGATCGGAAATATAATTAGAAATATATAATACAAAAGTGAAAATTTATAAATTACAGTAAATAACTAAAAAATAATGGCTAATAAGAGGTCAGGACGCTGATGGTACGTTTGCAGCCCCAGATCGAAGATGCGTGAGGGCTCAGTCACTTGCGCTCGCTGCTTCCGGCTTAGCTGTCGTCATAGATTTCGCGATGGCCAGAGGGGCTGCACTGGCTGCACACGTGAACGCGATCGCGTTGACACAGGGTTTGGCAGCTTCCGTGAAAACCCGAACAGTCTTGCTTTCCCAGTTCACTTGTAACGCTGCGGAGAGGCTGGGTGCGCGCTGAGCGTGGATCCGCTGCCGGTCTTCTGGAAGTTGGCAAGCTATTGCAACAAGGTGATAACATCCTCTGCGAGTTGATCGCACCGGGAATCGTGTCCGCTGCTGGTAGCGTTAGCTGGGGGCGACAACTTTGTGCCGCTGGCGCTTTGGCAGTGGGTGCTGTCGGCCGGGCCGGTTGCGGTTGGACAGCCGAGTGGCCGGTCGGTCGGTTCGTCTCTTTCAATGGCGTTGGCAGTCGTGATTGATTTCGCCGTGGCCGGGGGAGTTACACTGGCTACACACTTGAACGCGATCGCGTTGACATGGGGTGTGGCAGCTTCCGTGAAAAGCTCGAACGGATTGCTCACCCAGTCCACTTGTAACGAGTTGGAAAGGGGGGTGCTGCGAAGGGGCCGGGTTCGCGGTGAGTATGGGCAGCGGCCGCTCTTTTGCATGTTAGTAAGCCGTTGTATAGCAGCGAGGTGGACTGATGTGCCAGCTGGTCGAACCGGGAATAGTGGTACTTGGTTCTCCCGTCTTTGAGGAGGCTGTGGATCGGGTTATGGAGAAAAAGGCAGTGCGTGGGTAGACTGAAGTTGCTGTCGGCGCATCAAGGATTGTTTTTGTTGCGAAGAGCGCTGGGCGTTCCGAAGATGGTCTATATTTTGCGAACTGCGCTTGCGTGGTGAAAGCCGGCTGTTCTTGCATGCGCGCCACGATGACATATTAAGAGACTGCTGTATCGAAGCTCACAAACACCCATGCCAGCGACGTAGGTTGGAAGCAAGCCACGTTGCCAGTGTCAGTCGGTGGTAGCGGTACCAGATCAATCGAGCATTTGGCGTTATTTACCAGCATACCTAGCCTCGCTTCGCTGCACCGTCAGCGCAATTAGCGTTACCAGCACAGTTGGCCTCGCTTCGCAGCACCGTTAGCGTCAGCGTCGTAAGCCGACTTTTGCCAGAGTACGATATCTCCAGTCTTCACTACACTGACCGAGCGAATTTCAGCGAAAACCAGTGGTGTCCCGCAAGGATCAGTGTTAGGCCCATTGCTGTTCATCTGTTTATTCAACAGTCTACCGGTGGCCGTGAAGAACGGCAGTAAGCTTTTGGTGTTTGCCGATGACACAGCCGTATTTCGCCCGCTTACAAGCGGAAGCGACCAGGTTCTGATGCAGGAAGATGTGACGAATATTAATCATTGGCTAGTTCATAAGCAATTATGTCTAAATATATAACGAAGTCGGTGCACACATGTCTGTTTTTCGAAAAAACGCTATCCTCACTATGTAAAACCAATACTTTCTAAATGAGGTACAGATTCCAACTTCAAATGTCGTGAAGTTTCTGGGTGTGTGACTCTGGATCGTGAGTTATCCTGGAAAGCTCATACCGACGCTCTTGTTATTAAGTGCAATCGACGATTTGATCATATCAGTCATTTGTTTCGCAAAGGTGACTCTGGTCACAGTCTGGTGCCAGAATAGCACCTTTCAAATCATTTGTCTTCCCGCTGGGCGCTGGTTGATTATTGCAGTTCAGATGTGCATCCGGTTTTGAAAACATGCAGCGAAAAATTAGAACACTGTCAGAACCGCTTTTTAAAGACTCTTCGTCTCGGTTGCGAGTAGTGATGTTGCGGATTACGAAGGACGATTGTCAGAATTAAAATGCAACTGTCTATCACTGCGCCGTTTCAAGAAAGCTCTAATTTTTGTGTACAAACTGCGGTTCAACAGGCTACCTTCTGGGTGACCTTTTCGTAGAACATCTGGTTATCAGTACTGTTGCTTGTGAGTGTGTTTCAGGTAATCCCCGAGCAACTGAGCGACTGAAGCAGCGCCCATTCCCGCTCGCGCCAGTCCTGACGTCGATGTGCGGCACATGCGTGCAGGCGACACATGAAACGCACCTTCCTTGCCTAATTTCGCTATAGAATTAGCTTGTGTTGCCCGCTATGGCTTACAATTCCACCGGGCATTTCCGGTACGTTTTGGAGACCATCGACTGGAACGCTCTTCCGTGGAACAGAAAGCTTACGTCGTAAAAGTTATGAGTGTAAACTTCGTATCTTTGTTTGTTTGTGGTTGCTTTTTTTTAATAACAATTATTCTGTTTCGATGTCCTGACGTAACTTCCTGGCTGTTTTGTCATGTTCTGTTCGATCGTGTTTGTTCGATGCCAAGAGGGGACCATGTCCCGATGCGGAAAGACAATAAACCATTATTATTAACCAGCAGAATAGACTGTGTCTCGACTCCTACATCAGTCTACGCTATGTGTGTGGCAAAGGGCACGCATCAGAGCAAACACCCCTGCGGACAATAGCCGCGCTGCCAGCCCTGTGTTAGCTTCGCGCTTTTCTCAGTGCCCCGGTGCACCGGGCCAGTCGCCGTCAGCCGCTACATACTTTCTATTTCCCTGTTCTTGAGCACAACATTCTGAAAAACAACAAAATAGCCGCTAACCGAGAACCTGCTGGTTACATGCGAGATCGCAAACGTCCCGATGAATCCAAATGCGTAAATTGGTTTCGTGGACGACCGGATGCTGCTATTCGCGATATTTTAATACGTAACGTTTCGTATTGTGTAGTTGTCTTGTGTGCAAACGCTGGTACTATGAGGAATAAATACATTGGGTATAAAAAAAAAAATTCGCGATATTATATACAGATATACAGCATATTAGGGCACAACTGTTCACTGTAGGCACAACTCGTTTGACACGATGATTGAGGACAGAGATCGATGAAGCAGTTGATTTTTAGATTCCTTCTGATAGTGCATTTCTTCTATTATGTGCAACAGTGCGAAAGTCGGCAGCAGCAGCTGGGTGAGAAGTTTCGTGGAATTTGAACTGGTACCGTCCAACTTCAAAAACGCATTCGACCCTTCAGCTGCAGCGTTTTAATTTTCAGCTACAAATTTTTACAAAAACCATGACTATGTAAAATCACTGCATGTATTATGCTTTTATATGATAGAGTAATCATTTCTGCACCTGAATGTAACAAACAAAGTTGCATTTGAATTCTCTTCTCTCTGTATGGGCGTGTCCATCGCATCCAGCACTAGCAATCGCCGGTCAATTCTTTGACCTTTACTTCCATGACCCACTGGAAGCATACCCGACCGGATTTGATCAACACTGGACAACAAGATCGAGTCCGTTGTCAACAAGGAAAATTAAAAGTATCTAACAGATACGGGCTGGATGCTAATAATTCCTCGTTTACAAATATGAGTTCGTGAGATATGGGGGAGATATACTGTTGCTAATCACTGACGACTTCCGATATCAAACAAAACAGGACTCACAATGGTTATTTATTCATAAGGGACAACAAGGAAGTAAAAATACAGCGTGAGTCTGGCCACCATGGACTTGATCAAGGCCAGACTAAAGGAAAAACATAATTCGCTTTACGGAAGTCTTGCTTTTCTTGCTTTTTCTCTGGGCGGAGCTGTACACATCGCGATAACATCATCAATCCGTCATTTGTCGGCCCTTATCCACAATCTCGTTAAATCACCCTCATGACACCGTGTATCATTTTTTAATGAAAGATTGTATTATCACTGTAGTTGCGCGAGTCTGGACGAGCATAACTTTTCCGCCCGTTCCTTTTCTCATTTGCTTATAGTAAGCTATCTACAAAAATTTGTGGTGCTGTCCGACAGTATCAACACGTCCAAACCGAATTATGTGTATTTACTTTTGAAGCGAAAGTCATTCTTTGTGCGCTGAGCATATGCGGATAATCGGAAGTTGATCCAAGAGCAGCACGGGAACCTTTCCAGATCCCGTCCTTTACCATAGAGGTCTACGGGAATTGATATTCCGTCCTCTGTTTCTTAGGGCCCGCAGAAATATATGGCAGTTATAGTTAGACTGAGTTAGTCCGGGCAGAAAGGAAGGCATGGTCAAGGCCAATCGCATGAGCCATACCAAAGGCCTAAAGTTGTATTCATACTTCGAGTATGTCGTACCACAGACAAACTTTTGCTACAAACATACTTTTCAGAAACGTTTGTAGTAGGTTTGTCGTTTGAAGTTTCTGAAAAGTCTTCTCTGTGATGAGTATGTCGAATTTAAGTGTTTTTCTCGCAGCCCATTCATACTTTCAAAGACTTTAAAGAATCTGCGTGAATGCAGTGGTACGCGAAGGCGGTACGACTATGACGCAGGAACGGTCAAGCGGTAAAAAATTTGGACAGTAATAATTTTCACAAACTTTTATTGGAACAGCATAAATAGCATCCGCAAAATATTTCCGGATCCACTGTTATAATGTACTGTACATCGTGCAAAAAAGCCAACACTGACGGGGAGTGTAATTTTCCTTTCCTAATAAGAAACACATCTTTCCTGTACCATCCTGCATATTTTTGGACCGAGTACCGATTGTTGATATCACGCATCTCCTTTGTTGTAAACATAATCAGCTAAATATCGGAACTCAAAATATCACAATAACGATCAAGTACAAATAAGGAAATGCCCTTGTACTAGTTCTGATTCGTCAGAACTCAACAGACGTCTGTTGAAGAATGCACATTGCTTACTCATGAAAAACACAGAAAGACGTCTGCAGATCGTCGAAAGACTCCGAGTCTGTGCCGAGTATGAGTGGTAAAAAAACTTATGAGAAACGTTTTTAAAAAGACGTCTTTTCTTTGCATTCATACTTCTACAGACTTTTGCTGTCTTTCGGAAGTCTTTCACGACATACTCGAAGTATGAATACAACTTAAGTGTACAGCTGACCATATTTTACACCGTCGTTTGTAAGGTCAATAAAAGAGACTCCACCCCTTCAAGTTTTTGACTGTATGTTGCACCCGTCGCTTGCAGTTATTGCAGGCGATCTCTGTCAAACGCAGGACAAAAGGTTACAGCGTAAACGGGGCTAGGTAGTAACCTCATACTCATACTCATACTCATACTCATACTCATACTTGTACTCATACTCGTACTCATCATGGATATGTACAGTACAGAGTATAGCTTAGAAATATGTGTCTGAGATCTTTAAAAAAACATGTGACATTTAGTTATTTAGTTATTTAGTTGTTGTAGGATACACTGAATTTAGTAACGCGCGCCTGAAGATTATGGGCAAAAAGTTTCGTTTAACTCAGGTATTATTTTGTCTCCGGTGAAGTTGCTTCTGAATTAAATGTCTAAAACTCTGGCGTCATGAGAAAAAAAGTGTTACATCAGAAAACGTAGTAGAATGAACATTTGAACTAGTTTAACAATTTTGACGCCGCGATACTTCATCGAACTCGCAAAAAACTGGCTACAAATGGCTTGGCCACACTATAGTGCTAGCAGACGCGCTACGGAAAAGCAGTTTACAATATAAAACAGCGTAAGAAGTCGGTGATTGCTATTTTGCGACGTTATCACGTACAAGAAACACCTTCGGCTGCCGCCTCGGGGTTTCTTGAGATCCGTGCTCAGAACTAATTCGAAAATACTGTTTGAAAGGAAATTTTGGGTCTGATCTGTCTTGAGAACGTTTGCCTAAATATGATCAAGTAATCAGTTTCAACCCAACACGTTTTCTGAGAACTATTCTTTTTCTTGAGCAATTAAATAATCGGGTTCGCCAAGCGGCTAAAGCCTGACACTATTGGTCGTCGAAACCGACTCTTTACAGGACTCCAGCCGAAAATTGTCCGGATGAAAGTAACCATCGTAAATGGCCCGCGGCAAAAGTATCTTGCTGAAACCGACTATTGCTCGTGCAAGAAAAATGTCCGGATGACCATTGAGCTGGTGTCCCTGAAGTGCGCGAATTCTAGAAGAAGATTTTAAGAAGATTTTTGATTGATAAAAATTTGTAATAAACTTCCGTTCTGCGAATGGGGTCGCCGGGCAGTTTTGTCGTTAGCGCCAGGTTTTTCCGGTCCCATGCTGCCTACTTTTAACGGAATTTCTCTGTTCCCTAACCTTTTGAAAAATTCTTTCAAATATTGATAGAACTTGAGTTAAGTAACGTTTTCCTGGTTCACGGCTTCCTGTGATCTGAAAGCTGCGTATTCAAAATTGAGCTTAAACCGGTTCAGACAGACATACGGGTTCGTTCTCTACAGCTGTAACACAACAGCACCCTAATGCAATCTCACTGGATCGTATGATAGAGGTCAAACTGGACACTGGTCAGGTTCGACACTGTCACCGGTGCCACCGCCCACAGCGCACGGACAGCAGCTTGAAGTAAAACTTTCCTGTTTCGCACGATTAAACGAATGATGGCTCTATCAGAAAAACATGAGATGGCACAAAAACATACCTTCTCCAATTTTAGAAAAATTATTTTAGCAGGTTTGAGAAAGGTAGAGGACGCGTCGGACAAGGTTTGGAAGCTGGTGTGATTCGAGATAAAATATGTTAACAATTCCAGCCACGTGATAAAACTAAACTTTATACATGGTTGGACGTCTAGAGTGATACTAAAAAGTGACTCTAGGGTGTAATGGTGGGCGCGGGGAGGGACTGAAATAAGTTGACTACGCTTGGCTGCCTCGGACTGTATGTAGTTGTAACTGCTTCTGCGATTTGTTGTTCATAGAAGTATAAATCAAGTTATATCAACGCTTAATAATGTTTGTACAGTAGTAATTACCTGGTTGCATATTATAATTATGCATGTCAGCATGTGCGGGGCATAAAAAGCTATTTTTTTCTGCGTTGTGCAGCCCGCGGATTTTTTTCAAAATCAAAATGAAATGTCATGTGTCCCCGTTTTGAGCTACGCTCAATCCGTTCATATACTGTAATTCAGCTGGGCTTGTTTGGTTTGGGAGACTTCGTGCTCCCGGGACGGAGTTCCGTAATAGGAACTAGTCTAGATAATACCCAGTACACATTCCCTTGATAACGCCATAATTACTAAACTCAAACAATGAAATAGAGAACAAAAACACGAAAACGAAACCCGGCGAGCGCTGTGCTTGAGTGTACGTTGCATATAACGTTTTCTAATTTTTTCTATGTATTAGTTACGAGTATGAGTATGAGTATGAATATGAGTATGAGTATGAGTATGAGTATGAGTATGAGTATGAGTATGAGGTACCTACCTAGCCAAGAAGGCTTGATATCTGCGTCTAACTGGTCCTTGCGTCGGTGAACTCTTTTGTAACAGTATTTCCCTAACGCACTGTATGTGTACAGGACACCTCGAAAATCGGCAAGTACAAAACGATCCTGGGGCGTTGTGATTTTGTGCTTTGTGTGAAGCGGATGCTGTGTTGTTGAATAAAAACATTTTGAACGAGAAGCTTGTAGCATTGGTAAAAATCATTATTTAAAATGATGATCCGGGGACATTACACTGAGGATTATTGTTGAATTTCCCAGCATGCCAGAGAAATGATTATTTCCTGGTTTTTGGGTGGTCGAAGGGAT